>CM031960.1:22110428-22257182 GCA_018749465.1 Paracanthobrama guichenoti | reverse complement strand
AACAAATGTATTGTTCATTGTTAGTTAACGCATTACCTAATGTTATCCAACGGAACCTTATAGTAAAGTGTTACCCCAAAATAACAACATTTTTGTCACTACCATGATGTTGGAGGGGTTGCCTGGGTTTTGGAGTGGTTACTAAGACATTGCAACCCAATGAGAACACCCCAGCACTCCTGCCTCTCACCATCATGGACAGCACTGTAGCAGCAGTGGAGTCATTCAGGTTGCTGGGCTCTACCATTTTTCAGGACCTAGAGTGAGACAATCATATTGACTCCATTGCGTGAAAAAGGCTCAGCAGAGTCCAACAGGAGCTGGTGACATGGTTTTAATCAGCCATCATTCACTCTGTTCTATGCACTTCTATAAGTGTCTGGTTTGGTTCAGCTACTAAATCAGACATAGGAAGACTACAACGGACAGTCTGGAATGCTGAGAGAATTATTGGTGCTCTTCTGCCAACCCTCAAAGACCTGTAACTCCTCCAGAGTGAGGAAGAGGGCAGGTAAAATCATCACAGACTCCACTCACTCTGGACACCATCTGTTTGAACTGGTGCCGTCTGGACGGCGATTCAGGTCACTGGGCACTAGAACATTTAGGCACAGGAACATTTTCTTCCCACAAGGCTGCTACCCTCTTACACAGTTAAATGCCTTATGTTAAGTGCATATGCCTCTGTTCAGCTTTCCTGTAGCTCAAACAATAAGAGTATGGTGCTAGCAACGCCGAGGTCATGGGTTCGATTCCCAGGGAAAGCAAGAACTGACAAAAAAAGTAAAAATGTCTACCTTGAATGCAGTGTAAGTCGCTTTGGATAAAAGTGTCTGCCAAATGCATAAATGTAAATGTAAGTGCTTAGGCTATCAGCTGAATTTACAAAGATATTGCACTATGTATTCATATTATTCATAATACTCTAAATATGCCCATAAGCTGTAACTATGTTATGATTCAACCTAACTGTGACTTTATACTTTTACTTTTTTTTATATATTTTATTCTAAAAAATTGTATTACTATGCCTCTTGTTGTTGTATTTTTGCACTGGAAGCTTCAGTGCCAAGAAAAATTCCTTGTGTGTGCAAGCACACTTGGCAATAAAACTCCTTCTGCTTCTTTCTGATATTAACTTCTAACTCAACCGATGTTGAGTTTGTAACAAACAAGGAATTCTAGTCAGGGTAGAACCATATTGAATTTGGACGTGAATGAAAACAAGTTTATCAAGTTGAGTACAGTTTATCACTTATATTTTTCACTTGAGATATATTATTCATATTATGGTAACACTTTGCAATAAGGTCGTATGTGAGTTAACATTAGTTAATGCATTAGTTAACATGAACTAACCATGAACAACACCTCTGTTCAGTTAATCTTAACTCACACATATATCAATGCATCTATTCACGTTAATAGTGCAATTAGTTAATGCATTAGTTAACATGAACTAACCATGAACACTGCTTGTAGCTTTACTGTTTTGTAAAGTTATCTTACTGTACATATTTACATAAATTTTATGTAACAGTTGTCAAACACTAAGGATGAATATTTCTAACTCATCATCTCACTCTAAGGTAAAAATGCTTTTGTGTACCTTATCAACATTATTTAATAAGCTATTGATTTTGGTCTGTTGTTAAACATAATTCTAAAGTGGAAACCATCTGAACATCAACGGATAGGTTGTTCATGTTTATACGCACATTACTATCATTACTTACATTTGTGACCCTTATTGTAAAGTGTACACTATTTCAACATTACCTGATGTGTTACTAACATTCATAGACTTTTATTAACATGACTTACCATTAACGAGGCATGTATTAATGGTTTTTGAGAACCTTATTGTAAAGTGTACACTATTTCAACATTAACTAATGTGTTACTAACATCTATAGACTTTTATTAACATGACTTACCATTAACGAGGCATGTATTAATGGTTTTTAAGAACCTACTTACATTTGTGACCCTTATTGTAAAGTGTACACTATTTCAACATTAACCAATGTGTTACTAACATTTCTAGACTATTTATTAACATGACTTTCTTTCCATTAACAAAGCATTTATTAGTATTTATTGCTTTGTAATGAACCTACAAATGTTAGCACATCAGTTAATGTTGAAATAGTGTACACTTGATAATAAGGTTCTCAAAATTCATTAATACATGCTTTGTTTAATAATGTTGATAAGGTATACAACAGCATTTCTACCTTTAAAGTGAGATGGTGAGTTAGAAATGTTCAGTGTGTGTGTGTAAACTAATGTAAATATGTACAGTAAGATAACTTTACAAAAACAGTAAAGCTACAGGCATTGTTCATGGTTAGTTCATGTTAACGAATGCATTAACTAATTGCACTTTTAACATGAAAAGATGCATTAATATATGTGTGAGTTAACGTTAACAGAGATTAACTAATGCTGAACAAAGGCGTTGTTCATGGTTAGTTTGTTAACTAATGCATTAACTAATTAGGGGAGTATGTGCATATTGTATGTTTGTGCATGCACACGTGTGCGTTTGTTTGTGCATGTCTGTACATGCACATTTATATATGTGTGTGTGTGTGTGTGTGTATGTGTGAGAGAGAGCAAGAGCAAATTAACAAACATTCTATAGAATTATTTAAATCACAAAAAATGTTCTTAGTTGTATGTAAGTGGATAGTTGTTTCAAAACACGTGTTACAACCTACCCTGCCACTGTCACTCATTGTTTAGCTAGCTGTATTAGCACGGTGCTTTGAAATTAGCAGATTGATACACCATTCTTTACTACAGAACACTATCTACAACGGTAGAAGTACTAAACAAAATATTATCTTTTTTTGTTTGTTTTTTTACTTTCTTACCTCAGAATTAGATTTTCTGCTGTAGCTTCAGGAGAAATAGCAACACGGACTGGAAAATCTCCATGTGGGATCGTAAAGGAAGCCAGAGGAAACTGAAACTGTCATATGACTCCTATCTTATCTGTGATTCGTGGAATTGGTAGTTACAACTCTCCCCATGTTACAACTATACCCAGTCTCCCATACACAACTGTTTTCAGCATGGATTTCTCATTACAGTATCACTGTGAATGTCATAATGATTTATTTGTAATATAGTCTACAAATGCACACACAAAGAGATGTTCCTGTCACGTCTGCCATTGCTTTTTCATCTTGCTTGAGGCATAGACGCCAGGGAAAAATGAGCGCGCCGCGCCACGCCACACCGCACCACATTGAACGCCACAACGGCATTTCTCTCTATTTGAGCTCTCTTGTCGCTTGTCGCGTTTCTACATTTAAAATAACGAACTTAAGTGTGCAAAAGATGCAACATGTGTACAGCTCCTTAGACAGTGGTTACATCAGCGTAGCAGTCAAAAAAGGGAGGTCACGTACGGGACATTTAGGCCCAATAAACTGTGCGTCTCGGCTAAACCGGGACAGTTGGCAACCCTACTTTTATATCATGCTGTGTTAAAATATTATAGAGAATATATTATAAATATCCTCATGTTGTACATGTATCTTTATTTAGCATAGAAAGGTTGCCTGCCTATTTCATATTTCAACATGTTTCCGTTGAGTTCACACATTTTAGTCTGACAATAGTTCAACTAGTAGCCTACAATGTGAAGTTTATGCATCAATAACGCTAATATAAGTGAGAAGAAATGTTTTACCTTAAAAATGCTCATGTATGTCTATATGATGCTTAAAAAAATCGACACCAGAGGAAAGAACAGATATTTAAATATGACATTTAAACATAAAAGGGCCATATAATTAAGGGCCAATGAATAGACAAAGTCAGAAAATGGCATGTTTGGCTGCTGAACCATTTTAACATTAAAAATGACACAGTTAAGTCAATTAGAAATTTACAATGCACTACTACTCTTCACCTCACCATCTCTGAATCAGCATCCCTCAATGCTCTGAAACACTTGTGTGAGTGTGTGGGAAGGCAGTTATGGACGATAATCTTTCTTACAGCTGGCAGTGGCACGCCGCCTCTCCAGCGCAACAAAACCCTCTCATCAACCCAATCATACGGGTCCTCCAGCAAGACCCCCAAGCGCTCAACGCTGCCCTGCAAATGATGAGGTGCGCGGCCCGCCGAGGAGGACTCTCTCCTCTCCGCTTCCACAATCACTGCCTACACTCCTCCCTGATTACCAGCCATTTCTCCTCTACCCTCTTCTTCCTAGGACGAGTTCCATGAGAAGGCAGGAATTCTGCTTATAATCCATGCATTATCTCTTCTGTCAATGTATGTGTGAGCCTCCAAATGTGTGACCTTCATCCTGCGTGTTACAGCACATGCGTGTTTGCTAATGGGTTTAATGAAGTGCAGATCAGAGTCAATCAATGAAAGTGCACAGTTTATATGGATGCTTCATCTCATGAGATGATCAATATATGCAACACAACAAGACCTTTAAGGGTCATATCATAATTTGTCAGAATCAGAAACGTTATTTAGGGTCTCAAGGCCATCTTCCCTCTCTAACCTGTTCGTCATGCAAGTAAAACAACAATACTTCACAATACAACAAAACTTGTGAAGTTTAAAATGAACTAAAGTTGTGTGGGATTTAGCCCATGTCTATTAGGCTTTGTGTACTCCTAATAGTTAAAGTATTAAGGGAAAAAATTAAAATAAAATAATAATAAAATAATAATAATAATAATAATAATAATAATAATAATAATAATAATTAAGCAGATATCTGGTCATGGTCAGAATTACTGGCACCCCATGTAAATATGATCGAAGATGACTGTAAAAATAAATCTGCATCGTTTATCCTTTTTATCTTTTATTAAAAAGAATTCACAAAAATATAACTTTCATTGAAGTAAAATAATTGAAAGTGGAGGGTAAATCACATTATGAAATAAATGCTTTTCTCCAAAACACTTGGTCATAATTATTGGCACCCTTTTATTAAAGGGGTACTTCAGCGCTGGGAAGATGAATGTGTATTTAAGCTGGGTAATTTATGTAGTAGAAATGTGAAATTATTTTTGAATGTGGTGCCTTCTAGACTGAGAAAAGACAGAAAATTTATTTTTGTCTCATGTGGATGAAAGACAACAACTCCCAGAATGCACTTGCTTCGCTGTCCAACGAGGCCACTCCCAAAGCCATGGCTCCTGGTTATCACTTGCCCACCATGACACCGCCCTCACCGTCATTTTGATTTTCATAGCAATAAAATAATTTTGTTCAGTTAGAGAATAGACACTACAATTAAAAACTGAACGTGTCTTTTCAATAAAGTGTGAGTGAGCCAAACGAAAGTTACGGCACAAGCGCAGCAGGAGTCAGATTTCATTCATCACGAGAGCGAAGAGCTGAGCAGAGCTGATGTAAGCGCGGCAGTCATTCACGGCGTGTGTTCAGATCATGCCTATGGAAGCTTAACTTTCATAGGAACTCACTTTGCTCTGCACCGCTCCGTTATGAATGCCTGAGCCAAGCGGCCGTGCGCATTTACATTCTGTAAGTGAGATCCCACATTCCTCCATATAGAATCTCTCCAGATCCTTCAGATTCCCAGCTCCATGTTGGTGCTTCTTCTCTTCAGTTTACCCCACTCATTTTCTGTAGGGTTCAAGTCAGGGAACTTGGACGGTCATGGCAGAAGCTTCATTTTGTGCTCAGTGACACATTTGTGTGTTGATTTTTATGTTTGTTTTGGATTGTTGTCCTGATGGAAGATCCAACCATTATAAGATTTCTAGCAGAGGCCGTCACGTTTAGATTTTTTATCTGTTGGTATTTTCTAGAATCCATGATACCATGTATCTGAACAAGATGTCCAGGACCAGGTAAACAAATAGACTCACAACTTTAAAGATTCAGAGGTATTTTTAACCATGGGCACGGGGTACTTTTTATCCCTGTTTGCACCAAACTTATCTGGTGTGTTTGCTGCCAAAAAGCTAATTTTTTTAGTTTCATCTGACCACAGAACCAGATCCCTTTTGAATTTCCAGTCATGTCTGACAAATGAATATGCTGGAGTTTGTTTCTGGATGAGCAAGAAGGATTTTTCTTGAAACCCTCCCAAACAACCATGTGAGGTAGGGGTTGTTTGATTTTTTTTTTTTTATGTTTTTTTTTTTATTATTATTATTATTATTATTTTATTATTATTATTATTTTAGGCTTTCTGACCCCAAGACTCAACTAATCTCTGTGATTCTCCATCTGTGATCTATGGAGAGTATTTGGCCACTCAAACTCTACTCCTTGCTGTGCAATAAGACAATATAGACACATGTTCTCTTTCAGGCAGATTCGTAACATCTTTAGTTGATTGGAACTTCTTAATTATTGCCCTGATGGTGGAAATGAGGATTTTCAATGCTTTAGCTACAAACCCGATTCCCAAAAAGTCGGGACACTGTACAAATTGCGAAAAAGGAATGCAATAATTTACAAATCTCATAAATGTATATTTTATTCACAATAGAATATAGATAACATATCAAATGTTGAAAGTGAGACATTTTGAAATGTCATGCCAAATATTGGCTCATTTTGGATTTCATGAGAGCTACACATTCCAAAAAAGTTGGGACAGGTAGCAATAAGAGGCCGGAAAAGTTAAATGTACATATAAGGAATAGCTGGAGGACCAATTTGCATCTTATTAGGTCAATTGATCAATAGTCGAGCAATATCAGAAAGGAGTTTCTCCGAAAAAAATTGCAAAGAGTTTGAAGTTATCATCATCTACAGTGCATAATATCATCCAAAGATTCAGAGAATCTGGAACAATCTCTGTGCATAAGGGTCAAGACCGGAAAACCATACTGGATGCCCGTGATCTTCGGGCCCTTAGACGGCACTGCATCACATACAGGAATGCTACTGTAATGGAAATCACAACATGGGCTCAGGAATACTTCCAGAAAACATTGTCGGTGAACACAATCCACCGTGCCATTTGCCGTTGCCGGCTAAAACTCTATAGGTCAAAAAAGAAGCCATATCTAAACATGATCCAGAAGCGCAGGCGTTTTCTCTGGGCCAAGGCTCGTTTAAAATGGACTGTGGCAAAGTGGAAAACTGTTCTGTGGTCAGACAAATCAAAGTTCTTTTTGGAAAACTGGACATCCGGACTAAAGAGGACAAGGACAACCCAAGTTGTTGTCAGCACTCAGTTCAGAAGCCTGCATCTCTGATGGTATGGGGTTGCATGAGTGCGTGTGGCATGGGCAGCTTACACATCTGGAAAGGCACCATCAATGCTGAAAGGTATATCCAAGTTCTAGAACAACATATGCTCCCATCCAGATGTGTCTCTTTCAGGGAAGACCTTGCTTTTTCCAACATGACAATGCCAGACCACATACTGCATCAATTACAACATCATGGCTGTGTAGAAGAAGGATCCGGGTACTGAAATGGCCAGCCTGCAGTCCAGATCTTTCACCCATAGAAAACATTTGGCGCATCATAAAGAGGAAGATGTGACAAAGATGATCTAAGACAGTTGAGCAACTAGAAGCCTGTATTAGACAAGAATGGGACAACATTCCTATTCCTAAACTTGAGCAACTTGTCTCCTCAGTCCCCAGATGTTTGCAGACTGTTATAAAAAGAAGAGGGGATGCCACACAGTGGGAAACATGGCCTTGTCCCAACTTTTTTGAGATGTGTTGATGCCATGAAATTTAAAATCAACTTATTGTTCCCGTAAAATTATACATGTCATCTATGTTGTATTCTGAATAAAATATTGAAATTTGAAACTTCTACATCGTTGCGTTCTGTTTTTATTCACAGTTTGTACAGTGTCTCAACTTTTTTGGAATCAGGTTTTTTATTTTCCTATAGCCACTTTATATTTTTTGAAGCTCAACATTCTTTTGCTGCACATCAGAACTACAGTACATTCTTTGGTTTTACTCATTGTGATGGATGATTTGGCCTTTGTGTTTCCTCATATTTATACTCCTGTGAAACAAGACGTCATATCTAGACAATTTCATGTTCCTAGTCACCCTGGTGTGCTAAAAACTTTTAATATTAATGGGAATATACTTAACAGATATTTTACTCATAAAAAATTCTAGGGGTGCCAATAATTGTGGCCAACGTGTCTTGGAGAAAAACTTTTCTTTTTTTTTACTTCAATGAAAGGTTCGATTTTTGTGTTTTTTATGAATGATAGCTCAAAAGGATAAACAATGCAGATTTATTTTTACAGCCATCTTTGATCATATTTACTAGTGGTGCCAATAATTCTGACCACAACTATATATATATATATATATATATATATATATATATATATGATGTCTGGATGGGAGCATATGTTGTTCTAGAACTTGGATATACCTTTCAGCATTGATGGTACCTTTCCAGATGTGTTCCATGCCACACGCACTCATGCAACCCCAAAGCTGAATTTTCAGTATCATTGCAGTCTTCAGTATCAAATGATCCTTCAGAAATCATTGTAATATGCTGATTTCTGCTCAAGAAACATTTTGTATTATCATTAATGCTGAAGACAGTTGTGCTGCTCAATATGCTTGTGGAAACAGATAATTATTTCAGGTTTGATGGTTAGAATGTTTAAAAGAACAGCATGTATTTGAAGTAGATTTATTTGTAACAATATTCACTCACTTTTGATCAAATGAATGCATCCTTGCTTAATAAAAGTGTCAGTTTCTTTCTAATTGTATTGACCCCATACTTTGTGTATAGGATATATCATTTTATTCATTGAGCATGCACACTCAACTGTCTCTCTTCTTATCCAGTAAAATCACACTGCTCTAAATCACACATCAAAAGCTCAGCTGGCCTGCTCAAAGACCAACATTCCTGCAAAAAAAAAAAATCAATAGCAAATAAGAAAGTCTGATAAACTACTAATCTGATCACATTCTAATGTACTCAGTGCGAAAACAGATTCACAAATTAACTGAGTAAAAAACAAAAGGCCCAAAACATTACAAGTAATATTTCAAAACAGATAGTTCTGACTCTAAATTCAGAATGGATGAGCCACATTAGAAAACATTCTAGAATAATATGGCAAAGTTGCGAAGCTGCTTGGCTGCCATAAACAACTAAACTATGCTTGTTTTGCATTTTGCCAAACAACAACCCTTTAATATTACGTTCCTCATCTTGTTCTGTACTTTGTAAAAACAAATAAATAAAAATAATGCAGTGCTACGCAACCCACAGCTATGCAAATATATTGACTATAGTTGCAGAATTACTAATGGTTGATACCATCATACCAATCTATACAGCTCCTTGGCCTAGTTTTGGCCTACAGCTTTTTCTCTCTAATACAACATTAATTTGCTTTAGAAATCAGAAAATGAGAGTGAGAGAGAGAGACAAATAGTAAAAGACACAGAGTCAGGCCAAGAGGCAGACAAACTGAAAGAAAAAAGTAAACCGAGCTGGAGAGAGTTATAAGACACCCACTCATACATAGGGGAACGCCGCATGAATTAATCTCCCTACGTACACAAAAGCAATAACATTTGCTGTACCAATTCAAACAATTATCACCAAGTGAAGAACAGACATTGAATGAATAAATACATGAGCTCAGAGAATTGCCACAAGTTGTTCAATGTACCTTAAACAATCACATTAGAGTCCTCCTGATTTCTTTTTCGCCAGCGCCATATGTTTCCACATCCAAGCTTGGCTGAAGCTGAAGATAAACACATCGCTTTCTCTCGGCTGATGTGTATCTTTCATTTGATGTGACATTGAATAGCCCGTGACAGTGGAGGTCAGCTTTTAATGTATGTTGCCATGGTATTTTTGCAGTATTTTCTTTTCCCGCTTTTTTCTGATCCATCTCATTGTCTGTGCAATGTATTGTCGGGTTCATGGATGAGGAAAGCTCTTCTTTGGCTTCGACAACGTCAGACAGCATGAAGAGCCTCTCACAAAAGCAAACGGAAGTCATGCATTTTCAATGAGATACAGTTTTTTGAGGCAACATAAGTGACAATTGGCAATCCGACAGACCACTAATCTTAACCATGATCCTTCAGAAATCCTTCTAATGTGCTGATTTGGTGCTCATTTTTAATAACATTCTTATTATTATGAATGTTGAAAGCAGTTTATGCTGCTTAATATTTTTGTGGAATATTGTTCAGTAATATATTTTGTTCAGGATTCTTGAATGGATAGAAATAATCCATCCATCCATCCATCCATCCATCCATCCATCCATCCATCCATCCATCCATCCATCCATCCATCCATCCATCCATCCATCCATCCACCCCATCCATCCATTCATCCATCATCTTCCGCTTATCTGGGGCCGGGTCGCGGGGGCAACAGTCTAAGCAGAGACGCCCATACTTCCCTCAACCTAGACACTTTCTCCAGCTCCTCCGGGGAGCACAGAGGCGTTCCCAGGCCAGCTGGGAGACATAATCCCTCCAGCGTGTCTTAGGTCTTCCCCGGGGTCTCCTCCCGGTGGGACCTGCCCGGAACACCTCCCTGGGAAGGCGTCAAGGAGGCATCCGAAATAGATGCCCGAGCCACCTCAGCTGGCTCCTCTCGATGAGGAGGAGCAACGGCTCTACTCTGAGCTCCTCCCGAGTAACCAAGCTTCTCACCCTATCTCTAAGAGAGCACCCTGCCACCCTGCAGAGAAAGCTCATTTTGGCCGCCTGTATCCAGGATCTTGTCCTTTCGGGTCAAGACCCACACCTCATGACCATAGGTGAGAGTAGGAACGTAGACTGACTGGTAAATCGAGAGCTTCGCCTTACAGCTCAGCTCCTTCACCATGACAGACCGGTACATCGACCGCATTACTCCGCAAGACCCCAAGATACTTGAACTCCTCTACTTGAGGCAGGAACTCTCCACCAACCTGAAACAAACCACCCTTTTTGACTGAGAACCATGGCCTTGGACTTGGAAGTGCTGATTCTCAACCCAGCCTCTTCACACTCAGATGCAAACCGTCCCAGTGCACGCTGAAGGTCCTGGTCTGAGGAGGCCGACATTGCATGGTCTCCAAACCGGACACGCTCTGGCCCTTGGCTGCACCTAGAAATTCTGTCCATAAAAGTTATGAACAGAACCGGTGACAAAGGGCAGCCCTGCCGGAGTCCAACATGCACCAGGAACAAGTCTGATTTACTGCTGGCAATGCAGACCAAACTCCTGCTTAAAAATAATTATTTTTCTATTTTTTACGATCAATGAATTCATCTTTGCTGATCATATTAGAATGATTTCTGAAGAATCATGGGACAATGTAGAGGATTCATGCTGAGAATTCAGTGTTGCATGATAGGAATAAATACATTTTTTAAATGTATTATATTGGAAAACAGTTAATAGGGCCCAGGAACCAAGGTGTGAGGACCATCTTGGAATTGCTCTGTTTATTGTTCTTCTCCAAATTGAATCACATTTTTGAGGGCCTAAAAATGATCGAAAAGTCAGACTTAGGTTTCAGAATTAGGTGTGGCAAAATGGCTCGATAGCACCACCTACAGAATTTCAATAAAGTGCCCCTCCCTCTATGTATCCCTCAGGTGCCCCTCCCTCTATGTCTCGAATTTGCTTGATTTTTGTGTAGTTTTTGGAATTTTCAGGCCTCGTACTTTAACAAATTCCAACAGCTTCAATGTGATCATCTTCAAATTTGGTGAGCATAATCTTAAGGCCTTTACAAAACTAAAATGCGAAGATCTTGAGTTTTCTCTGAAAAGCCTGTCCCTGGTGGCCTTACAAATTTCGATGTTTACCATGAAACATGAAGTTGCTGTAACTCAGGCAAACAATGTCCAATCTGCCTCAAACTTCATCTTTGATAAAAGTTCTGTCCTGAACACATGCCCATGCCCATATTCAGTAATAGTCATAGAGAACACCTGCTGGCAACAGGAAGTGACATATTTAACACTGTTATGGACCCCTAACAACATTTTAAAACGTGTCAGTAAGTGTTAACTCTCCTAAAGGATTATCAGGAACACCATACTAATACTGTGTTAACAGTACAAGTGGTAACAAGGCATGATGGATCCATGTTCTCATTCTGTTTACGCCAAATTCTGACTCTACCATCTGAATGTCTCAACAGAAATCGAGACTCATCAGACCAGGCAACATTTTTCCAGTCTTCAACTGTCCAATTTTGGTGAGCTCGTGCAAATTGTAGCCTCTTTTTCCTATTTGTAGTGGAGATGAGTGGTACCCGGTGGGGTCTTCTGCTGTTGTAGCCCATCCGCCTCAAGATTGTGTGTGTTGTGGCTTCACAAATGCTTTGCTGCATACCTCGGTTGTAACGAGTTATTTCAATCAAAGTTGCAATCAAAGTTGCAAAGTCGGCCCATTCTCCTCTGACCTCTAGCATCAACAAGGCCTTTTTTCGCCCACAGGACTGCCACATACTGGATGTTTTTTCCCCTTTCACACCATTCTTTATAAACCCTAGAAATGGTTGTGTGTGAAAATCCCAGTAATTGAGCAGATTGTGAAATACTCAGACCGGCCCAACAACCATGCCACACTCAAAATTGCTTAAATCACCTTTCTTTCCCATTCTGACATTCAGTTTGGAGTTCAGGAGATTGCCTTGACCAGGACCACACCCCTAAATGCATTGAAGCAACTGCTATGTGATTGGTTGATTAGATAATTGCATTAATGAGAAATTGAACAGGTGTTCCTAATAATCCTTTAGGTGAGTGTAGGTTAGCAACATGCTACAAACATATTAAACATTCTAGCAACACTGAACTAAGTGCTAAAACATGCCATTAATGCAATGAAACAGGAAGTGACTGTAACTCAAGCATTCAATGTTCAATCTGCCCCAAAATCAACATGTTTGATAGGAGTCCTGCCCACATCTACATATTATATTCAGTTACAATAATAGCGTCAACTACTGGCAACAGGAATTGACGTATTTAACACTGAGATCCACTACTAGCAACATAAAATGTCCCATTGAGTACGGAACTGGCTAGAAGCATGCTAAACATGCTAGCAACACAATCATGCTATTATCAACATGAAACAGGATGTTGTAACTCAAGCATACAATGTCCAATCTTGTGTTTAATAAGAGTCCTGACTCCTTCGTTCTCCGTACATCGCTAACTCAGTTAGCTGGATTTGATTGTTGACTATTTGGCATGATCTTGGATTGTTTGGTTCTTCAAAGCTCATTCTGGATTTGCTGTCATAGCAACAGGTCCGTAAGATCAAATCTGCCTGGGAGCAGCTTATTTCATTTAGACAGGATTAGATGGCATTTTGAGGTGATACTTAAAATCTGTCCCAGCCACTGCTACTTTATTACAAGAGTTCATTACTGAACCAGGGGCAATACAATTTTTAAATAATAATAATAATAATAATATAAAAATGTATTTGAAAATAATATTATAATGTTGTGTATAATACTATAGACACAGACAGTTGATTGAGAGATTTATTTGTTGTGGAATAATTACTTTATAATTTTATTGGAGTCCTGGCCACTGGCAGGGTTTTTAATCATTTTCAAAAAAAATAAATAAAAAAAAATAATGGCCCATAAAATATTTAATATAAAAATAAAAATCCATCTTCATGCATTCCTTTTTATCAACACTTAAATATGGGTAAGTTTAAAAAAGCAACACTTTGAACAAAAAGCTGAGAAAAATCAAGTTTTTGTCAAAGACTACATCCAGATCAGATTCAGGGCGATGATCAAACACAGATGGAGTAGATCGAGTCCATCAACACCCCTAATGCTTCACAGTCCTGTAGCTCGCCCTGGGTCAACATTTCATTCAGTAACATTAGATGTTAATGTTGATGATCACGTTATTTTACATATGCATCTGCTTACATACGCACCGCTTGCGTCTCTTCTTCGCCTGTGTTTTGAACAGGAGATTCTGTACTCATTCAGAAGATACGTAATAGTGCCCCTAGTGTATAACAGTGAAAACATGGAAACCCAGAAAATTCTGTGTTTGTCAGGGAAGCTTTTTCCCACAAATAATGGAAAATTCCATGTTTGGCAGGGAAAGAGTTAAGGAACTTTAATAAATGCTAATTACAACATTGAAATAAAAATGTAAAGGGTGTACAAATACTATAAAATCATGACTATAAATAATTGGGAATCATGTTTAAAAAAAAGAAAAGAAAAGTGCACATTTCATTTATCTATTATAACTTTTATGGGTCCAGAAATTCATGTTTTTTTTTGTGTTTAGCTTTTTATTTGTCACGTTTTTTGCCAGGTGTCTTTAATTATATGATGTCATTATGCTTGCTGTCTTGCTGCCAGCCAACTGCTACATTGCTGAACGTAGTTTCGAGTATCGATACATCTGCCCTCTTCAGGGAACACAGGAACGTGCGGTGATCTCAGACAACTTAAGCCGGGTTCACATTTGGCCACGATTTGGCCGTCTGAGACAAATTTAGCAAATCCTAAAAAAATTCCTCTGATCCTAGGCTAAAATCTGAAGTCTTTAATCATTAGTTTGACATGTTCACCGGAAGCTGATAATGACCGCTGCGATCAAATTTTATCTTAGACGAAATTCTGTGTCAGAAGATTTGCCGCACAATTCTGCAGTGTGACTTCTCCTACGACGACTGTCAAATTATCTACATTTTTCAAGACAAACTATGACCAAAATTAGCGCTAGAGATTTCTTTGTAGCCACCATTTCAATCCCACGTGTATGCAGCTCATTGTCACAAAACGCATCATTGATGGATGATATAAAACTCCGGACAAGTTTTCTTGCATGTGTCCATTTTTAACATGCCTTGACTATCGTACAGTATGACATTAATGACAACTTAGATCTTACAGTGTGACATGGCTTACAGCATGGATCATATTCGTACAGTCTGACAAGGAACAATCATAAAGGACTGTTATAAATCGCACAGTGTGCACCCGGCTTTAATCCAGATATTTTAATCCAATCCGCAAATTTGTTTGAAGAACCAAATTAGCCAGAGATCAGTTATCATGATTAGAAGATCTGGGATCTGTCAAATCAGCTCAGATGTATTTCTACTGTAATTTAAATACAATTAATTATACTTAATTATTCCAAACATTTTTTTTTACTGGTAGTGTATATAAAAAACAACCTATGGAGACATTTTTACAGGGAGCCATTCACTAAATTAGTTCCTTCACCAGATCCAAAGCTCGACCTAATTGCTGGTGGTTTCTCCAGAGACATGTTTAGAACAAAACGGGAGGGAAAAAGAGACTCCATCCTAATCCATTCCCACTTTGGATTGCAATTAACACTGTAATTAGAAACACAGCAGTGGTTTTGTCCGTATTGTGTGGTGCCGGGTCTCTGTGGAAATCTGCAAACACAACGTGCTTCTGCTCCAGGGGTGGGAGGTGCAGGTGTGTGTATGTTTGTGACTGATCAGACGGAGGAAATGCGCTGAGGAGAATCATTCTGTATCGGTTCTGAACAGATTGACCTCATGAAGATCATATGTTGAACACTTTTCTCATTGTTATAATTGGGTTCAAGAATTAAGTCTAAATGACAATAAAATCTGGCTCACCAATTAGCCAGTAACTTAAAACAAATGTAAATTGTAAAATATATTGAAAGAATGTCAATCAGAATTGTGCTGATGAAAGAATCACATGTGATTCAAATGACATATAAACAGAACTGAAATTGTGGGAATATATACATTTATTACTTCACTTCCTTTGAAATCAAATATGTGACTTCTTGTTGCATCACTGCATCAATAGGAAGATAATTACAATAATATAAATGAAGTTATATATACATACATACACACTCACCTAAAGGTTTATTAGGAACACCTGTTCAATTTCACATTAATGCAATTATCTAATCAACCAATCACATGGCAGTTGCTTCAATGCTTTTAGGGGTGTGGTCCTGGTCAAGATAATCTCCTGAACTCCAAACTGAATGTCGGAATGGGAAAGAAAGGTGATTTAAGCAATTTTGAGCGTGGCATGGTTGTTGGTGCCAGACGGGCCGGTCTGAGTATTTCACAATCTGCTCAGTTACTGGGATTTTCACGCACAACCATTTCTAGGGTTTACAAAGAATGGTGTGAAAAGGGAAAAACATCCAGTATGCGGCAGTCCTGTGGGCGAAAATGCCTTGTTGATGCTAGAGGTCAGAAGAGAATGGGCCGACTGATTCAAGCTGATAGAAGAGCAACTTTGACTGAAATAACCACTCGGTATGCAGCAAAGCATTTGTGAAGCCACAACACGCACAACCTTGAGGTGGATGGGCTACAACAGCAGAAGACCGGGTACCACTCATCTCCACTACAAATAGGAAAAAGAGGCTACAATTTGCACAAGCCCACCAAAATTGGACAGTTGAAGAATGGAAAAATGTTGCCTGGTCTGATGAGTCTCGATTTCTGTTGGGACATTCAGATGGTAGAGTCAGAATTTGGCGTAAACAGAATGAGAACATGGATCTATCATGCCTTGTTACCACTGTGCAGGCTGGTGGTGGTGGTGGTGGTGTGGGGGATGTTTTCTTGGCACACTTTAGGCCCCTTAGTGCCAATTGGCAATCGTTTAAATGCCACGGCCTACCTGAGCATTGTTTCTGACCATGTCCATCCCTTTATGACCACCATGTACCCATTCTCTGATGGCTACTTCCAGCAGGATAATGCACCATGTCACAAAGCTCGAATCATTTCAAATTGGTTTCTTGAACATGACAATGAGTTCACTGTACTAAAATGGCCCCCACAGTCACCAGATCTCAACCCAATAGAGCATCTTTGGGATGTGGTGGAACGGGAGCTCCGTGCCCTAGATGTACATCCCACAAATCTCCATTAACTGCAAGATGCTATCCTATCAATATGGGCCAACATTTCTAAAGAATGCTTTCAGCACCTTGTTGAATCAATGCCACGTAGAATTAAGGCAGTTCTGAAGGCGAAAGGGGGTCAAACACAGTATTAATATGGTGTTCGTAATAATCCTTTAGGTGAGTGTATATATATATATATACACACTCACCTAAAAGATTATTAGGAACACCTGTTCAATTTCTCATTAATGCAATGATCTAATCAACCAATCACATGGCAGTTGCTTCAATGCATTTAGGGGTGTGGTCCTGGTCAAGACAATCTCCTGAACTCCAAACTGAATGTCAGAATGGGAAAGAAAGGTGATTTAAGCAATTTTGAGTGTGGCATGGTTGTTGGTGCCAGACGGGCCGGTCTGAGTATTTCACAATCTGCTCAGTTACTGGGATTTTCACGCACAACCATTTCTAGGGTTTACAAAGAATGGTGTGAAAAGGGAAAAACATCCAGTATGCGGCAGTCCTGTGGGTGAAAATGCCTTGTTGATGCTAGAGGTCAGAGGAGAATGGGCCGACTGATTCAAGCTGATAGAAGAGCAACTTTGACTGAAATAACCACTCGTTACAACCGAGGTATGCAGCAAAGCATTTGTGAAGCCACAACACGCACAACCTTGAGGCGGATGAGCTACAACAGCAGAAGACCCCACCGGGTACCACTCATCTCCACTACAAATAGGAAAAAGAGGCTACAGTTTGCACAAGCTCACTAAAATTGGACAGTTGAAGACTGGAAAAATGTTGCCTGGTCTGATGAGTCTCAATTTCTGAGACATTCAGATGGTAGAGTCAGAATTTGGCGTAAACAGAATGAGAACATGGATCCATCATGCCTTGTTACCACTGTGCAGGCTGGTGGTGGTGGTGTAATGGTGTGGGGGATGTTTTCTTGGCACACTTTAGGCCCCTTAGTGCCAATTGGGCATTGTTTAAATGCCACGGCCTACCTGAGCATTGTTTCTGACCATGTCCATACCTTTATGACCACCATGTACCCATTCTCTGATGGCTACTTCCAGCAGGATAATGCACCATGTCACAAAGCTCGAATCATTTCAAATTGGTTTCTTGAACATGACAATGAGTTCACTGTACTAAAATGGCCCCCACAGTCACCAGATCTCAACCCAATAGAGCATCTTTGGGATGTGATGGAACGGGAGCTTCGTGCCCTGGATGTGCGTCCCACAAATCTCCATCAACTGCAAGATGCTATCCTATGAATATGGGCCAACATTTCTAAAGAATGCTTTCAGCACCTTGTTGAATCAATGCCACGTAGAATTAAGGCAGTTCTGAAGGCGAAAGGGGTCAAACACAGTATTAGTATGGTGTTCCTAATAATCCTTTAGGTGGTGATATATATATATATATATATATATATATATATATATATATATATATATATATATATATATATATATATATATATTTATTTGTTTATTTTTGCTGCATTGCTGCATTGCTCACATGAATTAAAGCCACAGTGCATGCCAAGCAATTTTCTTGATCAAAATTGACCTGATTTACATGAAAAAAAAAAAAAAAAATCACCATGAAATCATGTAGTGAAGTGTTCCGTGTTTCACAATCACCATATGACATATATAGTGCTGTGAAAAAAATAAATAAAATGCACAAAAACACTGCCAGAAGTTTTTGCCCAAACTTCAAAGGCCTCTTTAACCCCTTAAGCCCGAAGTGTACCGGGCTTAAGTACACTTACACTTAGCATTTAAGCATTTATTTTAAAAGAATACTAATATATATAAATATATTATGTATTAAGCTGTAGAATAAATAGATAAAGTTTAAAAAATGTGATAAGTTATTTATTTATTTTATCCTGTTTGATGTATAGTATTTTCTTCTGTAGTTCAATTTCCAAATCTTTGGCAAAAGAGTTTTGACTTATATTCGCTCTCTTGCAAGAAGTGAATCACAGTTTCTCTGTGTTGAAAGTGATTGGCTGTTCATTGCTGATGTCACACTTTCACGTGCATGCGCTCCACAAACACAGGATCAAAGGCTGAGTTGACAGAGAACCTACAAAGCCAGATTGGATTGGTTTGGTTTTGTGAACTCAAAACTAATCCTGTAACCTTGAGTTTGTTCAGCTACAATCATGGTACAGGCCTCTGGTGTGAATCTTAAAACAAAATAAATGTCATTGTGCACGTTTATTTCATTTAAAACAATTAAAAAATGCAGTTTAGTCTAGGAATAGTTTAAACCTTGTCTGTGAAACTGGGGCTTACTGTGTATTTGATTTAAAAAAATAAAAATAAAAAAATAGGAAAATATATATATATGGAATTAATATGGATTTTAGTTATAAAATTGCATACAATTTTATAAAATTATGTAATGGGGTGAAATTTCAAATTATCAAATCAAAATCAAGTCACCTTTATTTATATAGCGCTTTTTACAAGTCCAATTGTTTCAAAGCAGCTTCACAGTGTTAACAGGAAAATAATGCAACAGAATTTGATTCGGCTGTACAGCCGCTCTGGTGAAACGGTGATGTTATCCAGCTAATTTCAATTATCATATAGTGTCAATGCGGGCAGATCGGTAAAATAGTTGAAATTTAGGTGTTCCCAACAGAGCAAGCCAAAAGCCAAAGGCAACGGTGGCAAAGAACCAACGTTTTTTTTTATTTTATTTTTTTAAGTTTGATGATTAAAATGTAGGCCTGGTTTTGCAGATAGGGTTTAGCCTATATTAAATTAGGATTAAAGTTTAGTTGAATATTAACATTTCATTATATTTTCCTTTTAATTACGTAAAAAAATGTAATATGGAGCAGAACAGATGATTTGAGTGGTTGTTAAACTCAGCTTGAATGTGATTGTAACGTCTTGGTTAAGGTTGATAGGAATGTTTATGGGGGTGGTTATTATAGAAATAAGTCCTTTTGGAGTAGTTAACAATTTAACTTTATGTAAGCAATCACATAATTTTATATGAGTATTATTTGTGTATGTTTTGTGAAACTGTAATTGTAATATTTAAAGATTTAAAAAGAATTGACCTTTTAAAGTCGGTGGTACATGCCAATAACGAGAGAGAGAGAGAGAGAGAGAGAGAGAGAGAGAGAGAGAGAGGGGAAGCAATATAATGTGGGGTGCTTATAATGTGGCTGCATTGAAAAGAATAAAACTCGACCCCAACTGTTTGTGGATTCATTCATAAGGTCACTGAGGCGCGAGGCGCGGTAAAATCAAGGAACAAACTATTCAACGATGTAATTCAAGTTAGTCGCGAAGAGTTCCACAATGTGGTAGTTTTCGCGCCTGAGAAGCGGACATTTTTCGTTCAGGCCGAGAAAAATCAAAGTCCCATGAAGCTTAACAATATCAAAAGACGCGTTAGTAGTGTGGCGATTGTGTAATTTTGTGTGAATTCATGGTTGATAAAGAAAATAAAGTTGTGTTTGTCTGTTTTTAGGTTCAGATGGCAGCACGTATGATGTTCAATGTCGGCAAGCGACTGAAATATCTGTCGTGAAGTCATTGGCCACTTTGTTCAAGGAGCCTCCTGACTGTTGCAAAAAGAGCATCGAAGAAACTTTAGCCATGGCTCCAAACAGGTGGTAAGTTGAAGAAAAATTGTGGTGGGGAAGGGGACATGTTTTATGTCGTGGATCCCTGCCATTATAAAGCTTGGATTAGCCAGGACTTTTTAAATATAACTCCACTTTTATTCTTCTGAAAGAAGAACGTCATGCACACCTAGGATGACTTGAGGGTGAGTAAATCATGGGCTAATTTTCATTTTTGTCTGAACTAGCCCTTTAAGATATTGTTGGTGATTCAGTGTTTCTGTAAAAAAAAAAAAAACAGATAGTAAATTACTAATAGTAATTATTATTTTTGCATAGTAATAGATATAATAATACTACTACTACTAACTCTATTACTAATAATATACAATGCAAAGGGTCAATGAGTTGCTGGGTTCATGAATATTAATCATGTTGTCTGCGTTCAGTTGAATTGATTTGCTGAAATCAAAACAGGGACAGTAATAGATGAGTGCCAGCCAATGAGATTGCTGTTTGTGCATTAGTTCAGTCCAGTATCTTCTGCTTGTTCTTAAGTGTAATTTCTAAGTGAAGTTCGTTGTTTTGACAGGAAAATACAACAGTATATACTTTACATGTAGCGTCAATTCTGCGTGGTATGCAAGACTCTGTCTGTGTCTCTTTCTCTGCATCTCTCTCTGCGTGTGTGTGTGAGAAACACAGGCGGTGAGTTGTGCGCCTTTAACATTATTTTATGGTTCATCAAATACAGGGATGCACGCATCCATTGAGCTGAATTGAAACAGGTTGCTTGATAGAGTGCGAAAGTCTCAAGTGCTCAGTCAGTGTTCAGCGAGTGAAAATATATCTTTGCTAAACTTATACTTAGCCTCTAACACTGGAGAATAAAATATAAGAATAAAACTACTAGAGTAGGAAAGAAGAAGAAGAAGAAGAAGAAGAAGAAGAAGAAGGGAAAAAAACTTTAGTCGATAACAGCCTTACTTCTCATATCATTTCACATATTTTCGAGCCAGCATATCACAAAGGGCATTTTGGGTTGAGCGAACGAAGGTGAGCGGAATGAGTGAGCGAAGAGACTTATTTTTATTTGATGAAGAAACTTTATTCTGATGGATTCAGTGTGTTTTCGTTTAATTTGTTATTGATTTCAAGTGAGAAATATTTAGTGTAGGTGTATTTATTTTATGTTTTTTATTTACATTTAATTCTGTTTTTCTCTTTCAGAAGCACTGCAAGTGCAAATTTGATGGTGTGAAACCAGGTTTTGTTGTTGAGCTGTTCTGCATGTTGCTGTTTGCACTGTAAAATTAACCTGTGAAAAAGAGTTGTGTTTTTAATGGGTTGCAGATACTCACCAATTGTACAAAACCGATTCCAAGAAAAGTTGGGACACTGTACAAATTGTGAATAAAAAAAGGAATGCAATAATTTACATATCTCATAAACTTATGTTATTCACAATAGAATATAGATATCATCAAATGTTGAAAGTGAGACATTTTGGATTTCATGAGAGCTACACATTCCAAAAAAGTTGGGACAGGTATCAATAAGAGGCCGGAAAAGTTAAATGTACATATATGGGACAGCTGGAAGACCAATTTGCAACTTATTAGGTCAATTGGCAACATAATTGGGTATAAAAAGAGCCTCTCAGAGTGGCAGTGTCTCTCAGAAGTCAAGATGGGCAGAGGATCACCAATTCCCCCAATGCTGCGGCAAAAAATAGTGGAGCAATATCAGAAAGGAGTTTCTCAGAGAAAAATTGCAAAGTACATAACCGGTATGTTAAATTAGGCCTATTGTAGTTGGGTTAGGTGGCTTAGATTTTACTGTGAATTTAAGTAAATTGTGTTTTGTATCTATTTATATTTAAATATTTAAGTCTACTTTCAACTTTGAATAAATTGTTCAATTTAAAGAATAAAAAAAATCTCAAAATAAATCAATAAAAAGCCATTCTTTAAATGTCATCCACCGTCGTTTTGTGGCTCTTTTTTTTTAAGTACCGGTTTGGCACCGGTATCGTAAAAAACCCAAACGATACCCAACCCTACTTAGGAATACTTCCAGAAAACATTGTCGGTGAACACAATCCACCGTGCCATTCGCCGTTGCCAGCTAAAACTCCATAGGTCAAAAAAGAAGCCATATCTAAACATGATCCAGAAGCGCAGGCGTTTTCTCTGGGCCAAGGCTCATTTAAAATGGACTGTGACAAAGTGGAAAACTGTTCTGTGGTCAGACCAATCAAAATTTGAAGTACTTTTTGGAAAAGCCTGTATTAGACCAAAATGGGACAACATTCCTATTCCTAAACTTGAGCAACTTGTCTCCTCAGTCCCCAGACGTTTGCAGACTGTTATAAAAAGAAGAGGTGGCCTTATCCCAACTTTTTTGAGACGTGTTGATGCCATGAAATTTAAAATCAACTTATTTTTCCCTTAAAGGATACATTTTCTCGGTTTAAACATTTGATATGTCATCTATGTTGTATTCTGAATAAAATATTGAAATTTGACAGAATATTGACAGAATTTGACTCTGTCATTGAAATTTGTCCCAACTTTTTTGGAATTTGTACAGTGTCCCAACTTTTTTGGAATCGGGTTTGTATTTAATGCTAATTTAATATTTCAGTTAATAGTTAATAATCATGTAATGAGCGGCGGTTGTTGGTCGAGAACATTTAACCAGAATGAGTATCCCTAGTAGATTTACATATATCCCAGCTACTGCATTAGCCATTATTTTTAATTGAAGGGAGTGGCCATGTACAAGGTGTTTCTGGATGTTTTTCCTCCCTTGTCTGTTTTAAAGTCTTGATAAATTGTGGCATTTCTTTGTTTAGCACAGAGTATTCACATAAATTCTTGTCCTTTAATAAAGAACTGTCATCTCAACCAACAGCGTGGCATGGTTGTTGGTGCCAGACAGGCCGGTCTGAGTATTTCACAATCTGCTCAGTTACTGGGATTTTTACGCACAACCATTTCTAGGGTTTACAAAGAATGGTGTGAAAAGGGAAAAACATTCAGTATGCGGCAGTCCTGTGGGTGAAAATGCCTTGTTGACGCTAGAGTTCAGAGGAGAATGGGCTGACTGATTCAAGCTGATAGAAGAGCAACTTTGACTGAAATAACCACTCGTTACAACCGAGGTATGCAACAAAGCATTTATGAAGCCACAACACGCACAACCTTGAGGCGGATGGGCTACAACAGCAGAAGACCCCACTGGGTACCACTCATCTCCACTACAAATAGGGAAAAGAGGCTACAATTTGCACGAGCTCACCAAAATTGGACAGTTGAAGACCTGAAAAATGTTGCCTGGTCTGATGAGTCTCGATTTCTGTTGAGATGGCCTACCATTCAGATCTACCATTCAGATGGTAGAGTCAGATTTTGACGTAAACAGAATGAGAACATGGATCCATCATGCCTTGTTACCACTATGCAGGCTGGTGGTGGTGGTGTAATGGTGTGGGGGATGTTTTCTTGGCACACTTTAGGCCCCTTAGTGCCAATTGGGCATCGTTTAAATGCCACGGTCTACCTGAGCATTGTTTCTGACCATGTCCATCCCTTTAGGACCACCATGTACCCATTCTCTGATGGCTACTTCCAGCAGGATAATCACAAAGCTTGAATCATTTCAAATTGGTTTCTTGAACATGACAATGAGTTCACTGTACTAAAATGGCCCCCACAGTCACCAGATCTCAACCCAATAGAGCATCTTTGGGATGTGGTGTAACGGGAGCTCCGTGCCCTGGATGTGCATCCCACAAATCTCCATCAACTGCAAGATGCTATCCTATCAATATGGGCCAACATTTCCAAAATTATGCTTTCAGCACCTTGTTGAATCAATGCCATGTAGAATTAAGGCAGTTCTGAAGGCGAAAGTGGGGATCAAACACAGTATTAGTATGGTGTTCCTAATAATCCTGTAGGTGAGTGTAAATTTAATGAAAGTAATTATCTATTGAACTTATAATTTGCATGTGGTTATTAATTTAAGATTGTAGCTATAATGGAACAACAACCTAAATATTTGATCATTGTTAAACATTAGTGATTCAATCACTGGCTGCATGTTAACTATTTGAAGTCTTTTGGTAAAGTTGCTGAGTAATATATTGTCTTTTTATTGTTGTAGGTTGGTACTACTGAGGCTAAAGTGGTGCATGCAAGCACAGGTACTGAAAGCGTTGACTACAATGGAGTGCTTGTTGAGATGCAGACTTGCTACATTGAAGACCCAACTGGCAGAACCAAAGTACAACTGTGGGAGAGCTTGATTGGAAGGCTTATTCTAGGATGGTGTTACAGGATCTCTAACTTGAACACCAGAAGTTTTCAGAATAAACCATATCTAACCACTACTCGATACAGTGAGATTTAAGAGATTGATCCGTTGAGTGGCCTTGAATCTGAGTCTAACTTCACAGTGGATAAAGACGAAGGTGACTACCGTTGTGGCGAAGATTTGTGCCATTGAAGCAACCATCAGTCAGCACTATCTGATCTGCCAGGCTTGGCAGCTTGTGTTTGATGACATGAAGAAATTCCATCGGTGCAGTAGATGTAACAAACTACAAAGTGTAGGTAGTTTTCAACCACAAGCAACCATGTCCGTCAATCTCGTGGGGCATACTGAGGATGTGACCATCTCTAATACAGCAATTAAAAGGTATCTGACGAAAGAGAGTGCACTTTCTTTGCTCATGGATCACCAGGATTTGGAGGAGCATTTCATGGAGAATGAATCATTTAAGATGAAAATCCAAAACAATAACATCATTGAAATTGACAAAGCTGTTGCTGCAGCAGGTGCACCTGTGGAGGATGACGTTTGAACATCAATGTTTGGTATGATTCAACGTCGAAAGACTGGATATCATAGAGTTGGTTCATCTAGAAATGAATTTTTTCTGTCATTTTAAGTACTCTACTTCATGTCATTCCAAACCTGTAAGACATTTCTTCATCTTCAACACAAATTAATGTATTTTTGATAATCTCAGAGGTATCTGAATTGCGTCAAGCAGGAACATCATTAAACTTTTCAAGGCCAGAAAGGTAGTAAAGACATTGTTAAAATTATAGACATTTTAACAATGTCTTTACTACCTTTCTGGCCTTGAAAAGTTTAATGATGTTCCTTGCTTGACACAATTCAGATACCTCTGAGATGATCAAAAATACATTCATTTGTGTTCAACAGATGAAGAAATGTCTTACATGTTTGGAATGACATGAAGGAGTGTTCTTAAAATGACAGAAAATTATTTTTTTGGCGGAAGTAATACCTCTATCTATAACTCATTCAAGAGCACTTTGTCAAGTTCTGTTAATATTTACTTTTATTGGAATTAAAACCCCAATAAATGTTGTTCAAATAACTTTTTGATTTGTTTCTTTTTTTGTAAGTAGAAGTGCACCTGATCTTGTGATCGTTTTTTGTCAGTCATGGATCATTGTTAATAGTTATAACAGATTTAGCGGTAATACTTAACTTGTGAGTCATTGTGATTTTATTAAATACAGCGCACTGCATACACTCACCTAAAGGATTATTAGGAACACCTGTTCAATTTCTCATTAATGCAGTTATCTAATCAACCAATCACATGGCAGTTGCTTCAATGCATTTAGGGGTGTGGTCCTGGTCAAGACAATCTCCTGAACTCCAAACTGAATGTCAGAATGGGAAAGAAAGGTGATTTAAGCAATTTTAAGCATGGCATGGTTGTTGGTGCCAGACGGGCCGGTCTGAGTATTTCACAGTCTGCTCAGTTACTGGGATTTTCACGCACAACCATTTCTAGGGTTTACAAAGAATGGGGTGAAAAGGGAAAAACATCCAGTATGCGGCAGTCCTGTGGGAGAAAATGCCTTGTTGATGCTAGAGGTCAGAGGAGAATGGGCCGACTGTTTCAAGCAGATAGAAGAGCAACTTTGACTGAAATAACCACTTGTTACAACCGAGGTATGCAGCAAAGCATTTGTGAAGCCACAACACGCACAACCTTGAGGCGGGTGGGCTACAACAGCAGAAGACCCCACCGGGTACCACTCATCTCCACTACAAATAGGAAAAAGAGGCTACAATTTGCACAAGCTCACCAAAATTGGACAGTTGAAGACTGGAAAAATGTTGCCTGGTCTGATGAGTCTCGATTTCTGTTGAGACATTCAGATGGTAGAGTCAAAAATTTGGCGTAAACAGAATGAGAACATGGATCCATCATGCCTTACCACTGTGCAAGCTGGTGGTGGTGGTGTAATGGTGTGGGGGATGTTTTCTTGGCACACTTTAGGCCCCTTAGTGTCAATTGGGCATTGTTTAAATGTCACGGCCTACCTGAGCATTGTTTCTGACCATGTCCATCCCTTTATGACCACCATGTACCCATTCTCTGATGGCTACTTCCAGCAGGATAATGCACCATGTCACAAAGCTCAAATCATTTCAAACGTTTCTTTCAAAGGTTTCTTGAACATGACAATGAGTTCACTGTACTAAAATGGCCCCCACAGTCACCAGATCTCAACCCAATAGAGCATCTTCGGGATGTGGTGGAACGGGAGCATCGTGCCCTGGATGTGCATCCCACAAATCTCCATCAACTGCAAGATGCTATCCTATCAATATGGGCCAACATTTCTAAAGAATGCTTTCAGCACCTTGTTGAATCAATGCCATGTAGAATTAAGGCAGTTCTGAAGGCGAAAGGGGGTCAAACACAATATTAGTATGGTGTTCCTAATAATCCTTTAGGTGAGTGTAGAATATGTGCATATGTGACTTGCTTGAATACACGTAACTAGGCAGTGGTGGAGGAAGTACTGAATCTCAATACTTAAAGTACAAATAACCAGAGACATTTACTTAAGTAGGGTTGTGACTGTGGTAATTCTAGTTTTACTTAAGTAAAATGTATCAGATTTTAAATGTACTTTATGTATTAAAAGTACTTGCATAATTTATTGTCTTAATGTGAATATTCTAATAATAAAAATAAAATAAAATAAAAAAAAACAGTATGGGCTGTGGCATTTTATTTAAGTTAGTTTTGGGTTAATGTAATTATGCTTACCATCTGTGACAACGTTTACATTTACTTACAATTATGGTTATGTATCAGGGTGATATGCAGAGTTAAATTATTATTCTGAATAATATGAGTATAGATAACATATCAAATGTTGAAAGTGAGACATTTTGAAATGTCATGCCAAATATTGGCTCATTTTGGATTTCATGAGAGCTACACATTCCAAAAAAGTTGGGACAGGTAGCAATAAGAGGCCAGAAAAGTTAAATGTATATATAAGGAACAGCTGGAGGACCAATTTGCAACTTATTAGATCAATTGGCAACATGATTGGGTATAAAAAGAGCCTCTCAGAGTGGCAGTGTCTCTCAGAAGTCAAGATGGGCAGAGGATCACCAATTCCCCCAATGCTGCGGCGAAGCAATATCAGAAAGGAGTTTCTCAGAGAAAAATTGCAAAGAGTTTGAAGTTATCATCATCAACAGTGCATAATATCATCCAAAGATTCAGAGAATCTGGAACAATCTCTGTGCGTAAGGGTCAAGGCCGGAAAACCATACTGGATGCCTGTGATCTTCGAGCCCTTAGACGGCACTGCATCACATACAGGAATGCTACTGTAATGGAAATCACAACATGGGCTCAGGAATACTTCCAGAAAACATTGTCGGTGAACACAATCCACCGTGCCATTCGCCGTTGCCGGCTAAAACTCTATAGGTCAAAAAAGGAGCAATATCTAAACATGATCCAGAAGCGCAGACGTTTTCTCTGGGCCAAGGCTCATTTAAAATGGACTGTGGCAAAGTGGAAAACTGTTCTGTGGTCAGACCAATCAAAATTTTAAGTTCTTTTTGGAAAACTGGGACGCTATGTCATCCGGACTAAAGAGGACAAGGATAACCCAAATTGTTATCAGCGCTCAGTTCAGAAGCCTGCATCTCTGATGGTATGGAGTTGCATGAGTGCGTGTGGCATGGGCAGCTCACACATCTGGAAAGGCACCATCAATGCTGAAAGGTGTATCCAATTTCTAGAACAACATATGCTCCCATCCAGACGTGTCTCTTTCAGGGAAGACCTTGCATTTTCCAACATGACAATGCCAGACCACATACTGCATCAATTATAACATCATGGCTGCATAAGACGAGGATCCGGGTACTGAAATGGCCAGCTTGCAGTCCAGATCTTTCACCCATAGAAAACATTTGGCGCATCATAAAGAGGAAAATGCGACAAAGAAGACCTAAGACAGTTGAGCAACTAGAAGCCTGTATTAGACAAGATGTCTCTAGTTAAATAAGATTGCTCTAATGTCAATCTCAGAGGTAGTAAAGACATTGTTAAAATAGTCCACATTGGATCATTTTAACAATGTCTTTACTACCTTTCTGGTAGTAAAAGTTTAATGATGTTCCTGGCTTGACGCAATTCAGATACCTCTGAGATTATCAAAAAATACATTAATTTGTGTTCAACAGATGAAGAAATGTCTTACAGGTTTGGAATGACATGAAGGAGAGTTCTTAAAATGACAGAAAAATTCTTTTTTTCAGTGACAGATTTTTTTTTTTTTTTTTGGCTGAAGTAATACTTTAATTTGTGCTTGTGTAAAGTTTTTTTTTTTTTTTTTTTTATAATTAAGTATATTTTAACTCCATGTTTGAATATTTGGTAGAAAGTTAAAATAATTATATTTTGTTATGGATAAGTTTATCTTTAATAGGTAAACACTGTATTGTATTTTGTAACTAAATGCATAAAAGCATTTGTTTTGTTTCAGTACTAGATTCGTGAAATTCACCCGGCCAGCATTTTGCTTTGGATAGTTGATATATTCGAATCGTAGTATTGAGAGGTTAGGAAGGTATGCTTGTAATGGTTCATTTCTTTCTTTCTCGCTCTCTCGCTATATTTATATATATATATATATATATATATATATATATATATATATATATATATATATATATATATATTATCGTGATCCGTGATCCCGAATTCAGTTTTGCAACATATTTAATTTGGAAGATCAAATACAAAAACAGTGCTGTCATAATACAGGTCTTGGCTAGTATTCATGTAAATATAGTTGTTTATTTATCATGTGTATCAGTAACTGTTAGCTAGATTGGTGTATGAGGTCTTAAAGTGACAGCTCCAAATTATTTATAAGGTTGTCTGCCTTTACACAAAGTAAAAAAAAAAAAAAAAAGTGGCTGCTTTTTACAGAATAAATTAAGTAGCCTAAAAAGAATGAATTTATATTAATTTCATACATACAGAAACAATATTTTATTTAATTTGTGAAGGTCTTAGTTGCATACAATTTTTAGATTTAACTTGGAAAAAGTCAAAGTAATATTTAATTTTTGTAATATTGTTTGTAATTGGCTTTTATTGTTTGTAATTTGCTCAAATGTAATCTGCTGGCGTTTGTAATCTGCTGGCATATATAGTCTAACGTTTATTTGAGGAACTCTGTTTACAATAGGCTATTAGGTTTGAACTTATTGGTCCTATGCTGCCTACTGATTCAGTTAATTTGAATAAAAATGCATGGCATGTATCTGATCTATTTTAAGTGGCATTCAGTATAGGATTTGGCTGTTCATAGATTAGGTCAATGGTCCCATTCTCTCTTGTGCTGCTGCTTCGCTAGCATCGTCAGGTATCGGGAGTTAAGACAGCTGTCAAGCTATCCGTCACTGCGGGTCTCAGGTGCACGCCCCCCGCTCAACCCCGCCCTCAGTTCGTCCCCTCTGTCTCTGCTGAGTTCGGCCCACTTTTCCAGCATTTTTCAAATATTCCCAGTGGGTGGAGTTAGGCTCTGAGCTGGGGTTCGGTTACCCTTAAAAGAATTACGAATGCATGTATTATATTTTTTATTAATATTAGGCTACTTGTCAATTAATATAATAATTATATGAATATATTATATGAATTAAAAGTAATTACAATTCATATAATATAAATATAAAAATAATTGGCACCAAAAAGACAAGCAATTTTGTCTCTAAAGTTTTTCACTATAAACTGCTTTAATTTGGTTAAATGAATCGTTTCACTTTCATGTTGCAGAAACCTGATTTAAGGTAAGATATTGTCTTTATTTTTGTTTTGTTTTGCTATTGTGATAGTGTATGGTATAGTAACAGCAAAATGTGTATTGTATAAGTGAATGTTATTACAATGTTATTTTTAATAGAAAGCACATTGTTAGGATTTCAATAATATACTGTACATTAGAGCTGCACGATTACCATTGTCTATTACTATGGCTGTTTCAAGTGTCAGCAGAGCATGAGCAGTGTGTATATTTTGTCTATGTTAATGCACGAGTCGACTATCACGCTTCTGATGTGAATGCTGTGATTCATTGATATGGGCAGCGAAAACAACTGCTGCTCACACTTTGCTGATGCTTGTGACGTGAAACAAACTTTAGACCAAATACTTTAGGGACTTTGGGTACCCTTTTAAAGTATGATCATCACACTGCAACATTCAAATTTGCGTTTGTGCTGTTGCTAATCAGGATAGAGATTAGCGTTTAAATGTTCCATTTAAATGTACAAATAAGCAAGTTCACATGTTTTTTTCATACATTTCGTTATTTCTGTTAGGGGTGGGCAATATGGTAAAAATATATTATATCTTGATTTTTTCAGGAAAATCATGAATTATGATTTTAATACAATTCTTTTTCATGTTGGTTTTATTGTTTTACATGTGACCAAAGATTTACATCACACACAAAATATACAACTTAAATAAATTGTGCTCTAATTTTTATTTTATTTTTCAGCTACAGTAGGTATATTTAACAGCATCATTCAAGTAAGAAATTAAATGAACAAATATAAAAATAAAACACTACATCATTACCAATACTTTAGTCCCAAGCATTGAGTGATTTTCCTCTTTGTGTTTTGTTTTATTGTTAACATTAAAGGGATAAGTCATTTACTCTATGAAGTTGTTTTAAACCTGAATAAGTTTATTTCTTCTGTTAAAAAAATAAAAGTTATTTTGAAAAATGTCGGTAACCAAATATACTTCCACAGTACATTTCTTCCTACTATGTAAGTTAAATGTTTGCTTACCCACATTCTTAGCACAAGAAATAAATAAATACAGGTTTGGAAAACATTAGAGTGAGTAAATGATGACCTATGTTTCAATTTTGGGTGAACTATCCCTTTAAGGACAAGCGGCAACATGACCTGCATCCATGTTTACTATTAGTTGCTTTCTGCACGCATCTACTGGTGCGTATTGGATTTTCTCAATGTCTACTTCCAACTGTGTTTATGCAAACTTAGTGTGTATTTGACAGTATTAGCACAATAAGACTCGAAAGGTAAGTGTTGTGAAACGCTGTTTAGTAGGCCTTTAGTGCCTGTAATTAATATATATATATATATATATATATATATATATATATATATATATATATATATATATATATATATATATGGAATATATAATGGAATCTTCTAGACTTTTTCCTCAGGTTTAGCTTCAGAGTTTTAAATAAATGCTAAAAAGACACTAATTGGCCATATGCCTAGCAATAAATATTCAAGTATTGTGTGTCCACCACGCATTTTTAGCCAGGTTAAAAACGCCTGGTGCTCTTCTGAAAACAGCCAGCTGGTGGCGCTTGAAAGTGCTTTGCAAGGGCAGCGTTTTTCCAGCTAAGATACTTTGGTTGCTTTGATACAGAATATACATGGCAGTAATTTGTTACTAGTATCTAATTTTGAAGAATATCACTGAATATAAACATGCAGTAAAAAGCAATATTAACTTCTTCATTGTTGTTCATTTGTACAAGTTGGATGATTGGTTATGTAGTATTTGTTCCGCCACTCCTCCACTGTGTTTGGGCAGCTGGGTAAAAAGTGACAGTGACGACTGCTGCATATTGTATGGCCAAATAAAACAGGATTGTAAAATGTGTTTGCTTTGAGAAGTGTTTTCAGATGTACAGTTATTCATGTGGTTTCAGAACATTGCTGAATTTCTATGGTTTTATTGCAGTTCCATTATATTCTCTACAACACAATGTTTAAATATTAATACATTTCACAATTACACTTAATGCTTGTATTTATTTGATCTGCATATTTAAATGTTGCAAAACACTATAAAAGTCTTTGTTTTAATATAAACTAACACTAATTAATGTTTTTACATTTTTCAGTGTATTGTGTTTGTGAATTACAAGGAAGTAATGTCATTTAATTTGTCTGTTTTTTGTGTGTGTGTGTGTGTGTGTATTGATGCCTCGCACAAAGCAGTCCCAGCGCTCCCAGGCATCCAAGTGGATGGCGGACCGGATGGCTGCTGATCCTGAAGAGGTTCTGCCACCTATTAAAAAATTGGCATAAATATGTGACCAATCACGGAAAGTAGGGACACAAGTCGGTTCTGGGGCATTTTGAGTTATTCATAGATTCTGAACGTGTAGTCTCCAAGCTTTCCAACGATGTGTAACACATGGAAATCTGATAATATTTGTTGTTTAAGGTGTGGCCATTTGAAGGTAGGCACTCAAAAAAGCTCAAAAGGGAGAAAACGGCCTCTAAAGATTGTGCAGTTCTCACCTGTTCTCACCTGCTGGGAGTGACAACAGGGCTCATTTACATCTCATTTAGATAAGCTATACCCCCTGTAAAGCCCTGTAAAGCTGCATGGTTGCATAGCAACGACAGACGCAACGGGAAAAATCGGACCGCATACTATTAATAATAAAGGGTAATGTGCATTGTAAATGTCAGTATTTATCTTTTTTGACTTTTATAAAAATAATTTAGAGGCTGAAACATGTGAGTTTTATCTTTTTATAAAACCTTTTTTGTCAAAACTCTATTTGAACTTGTGCATTGTAGATAACGTTGCAAGACACTCCTTTAAAATCTGGCCATTATTTTTAATGTTATTTTAATGTTTATGTAAACAAAAAGTACATATTGATGCTAATTTTATTTGTTATTTGCTAGTTTTCTACATAAAACTTGAATTGGTGAATTGATTTCATTGTGTAGCATTAGGACTTTTTGAACAGGATTCTGTGATTTACATTTACATTTATGCATTTGGCAGACGCTTTTATCCAAAGCGACTTACATTGCATTCAAGGTACACATTTTTACATTTTTGTCAGTTCTTGCTTTCCCTGGGAATCGAACCCATGACCTTGGCATTGCTAGTGCCACGCTCTTATTGTTTGAGCTACAGGAAAGTGATAATCGTGATCATTTTGGTCACTATAATCAAGAAATGAAATGTTCATGCCATTTCATCTCTAGTTATGATCAACTATGATAAACTAAAATCAACTATAATTATGTGTTTTTATAGTTTAATATGCAAAGTACAATTTTCTATAAGAAAAAAAAAAAATCTCTGATTCATTCATTCACACCAGTCAATTCAAGCAATTGAAGCATTATTCAAATTAATAGCAGATGCTAACATTATCATCCAAAAGCCCATTATAGTAATGGGGGTTTTTGGCAGTGATACTGATGCTAACGATTACAATTCAAATGACAGTCCTGAGCTAGCTAATAACAATAGGTAACATTAGGTATGGGAAGGTCTAAACATGGACTAAACATGAGATAACGTGTATGTGTTCTTAGAATGAACACAAAATGACAAACTTGTTTATGGAAACTCACCCCATAAGAAACAGAAAAGTATTCTTGCAGATCTCGTTGCCTCCGATTAAATAAGTTGTTCGGGCACACTTTCTCTTTGTCGGGGTCTTCAGGCAGAGTTATATTTTCTCCTCGTGTAGCATTTACAGTCAAAGTTATGGATTTTCCCCATTTCTCTGTCTTTATCCCCATCAAATGTTACTATCGATATAGCCATGCGATACTCTTTGCAGTGTCCATCTTCATTGAATTTTGATACCAGCTAGAGCCGGCCAGAGCGCTACATAATAAGTAGCCACGTGCTTCCCTTGGAGGGCGGGGGCAATGGAAATACATACAGACAATGACACGCCCCTACTGCGTGCTAGAATCTCCGAAAAACAAGCCGATTTCAACCTCAAAATGTACGCTTTTAAATATACCAATACTGCTATCTCAAACACGGAGAGGCTTCTTCGTGATCTCAACTAACAGATTCTTCAAAAAAGCGAACCACCAATTTTGAAAAATTTCTCATTTTGCTCGAAAGTTGTGCTGCCGACTTGTGTCACTGGTTTTCCGTGACGGGTCACATATGTGAACGTTGTGTATATCACAACGGGCCTAAAAACAAGTCTGGAAATGAGTCTGGAAATGAGTCTAAACAAGAGTGTCTGAAAAACTTTGAAAAAAGCCAATGAAAAGATACTAACGATACTGAAATAACCATCAAAGCGGTTTCTGATTTATCTCTACAGACATGCAACATTAGAGGCTCTTTCCATCAAGGTCACTTTCGTTTTGGTCCCAATAAGAGCAAGCAATCTGCTACAAATAGTTTAACTGCAATCTTGATGAGCAAGGTTAAAAATGTGTTCAGATGGACTACTAGACCTGAATGCTGTTCTGATGCATGGAGATGACCTGTACAGTGCCATGAGAGATGCAGGGAAAAATCAACGATCCCGTCCAAGGCTACATTCAAGTTTCTGAGCTGCCTGACACACACATACTGAATAATTGTAGTTTTTCAATAAACTATACAGAATCATTCACGTGTTTGTTTGGCATTGATCATTATGATGAAGGTTTGCAAGGCTTTGAGTTCAAACTCAAGCATTCTAGAGGTTTGATGCATGTTTGGTAAATATTAACCTAAACATATTTGCAGCTGTCAGAGAAGGTTCATGGTATGCTGTAATTGATTCACATTCATGACACTGTGATGGAACATGTGCAGCAGGTGGTAAGAGTGTAGTGGCTTTCTATTCCAACATCAAGTGCTTGCTCATTCATTTCAGGAAACTTGGTTTGTCCCTGAATGAAATAATCTTTCATTTGAGGTAACTGGGGTTAATGCAAATATGATTGACATGGACATTCGGCATGATCTGTTGATATGCCATCCAATGATGGAGGAAAATACTGGAGGAGAAAAAGTGAATAAAGATGTGAAATTGCAAATTAATTTTGGTTGCAGTCACTCTTTGATTAATGTCATACGCATAGATGAAATGAATGGGATTCTTGAATTGAATTCTTGAATTCTTCTTGAATTCTTGAAATGCCTGTGAATGAAATGTGTACACAAAAGAAAACCTGAATGCCTAAGAAATGTAAATACAGTTGATGTTGAATTTATTTTACAAATTGACATTGTTTCTTTTCATTTCAGTCCATTAACAGTGCAGCAGCAAAAAAGTATTTGCTTGAAGCTGAACACTGTACACGTAATTAAAAGAAAATAACAATCCAAATGAGATTTTTGAAATGGCTGAACCTTGTGAAACTAAAGAAATTTGGGTGATGGAAACTGCTTTTTCAGATCAATGGCTTATGCTGTTAGTGGAAGTGAACGAGAACACCGAAAATTAAGACTTGCTGCACATACTCCAGAAAAAAAAAAAATACATTCAATATCTTAGACAAGGACAGAGTTCTGTTGCAAAGTACATTGATACTTCAAGAATAAAATATGTCGGAACTTGGGCAACAGAGCTGGAAATACAAGCAGCTTTTTAAATGATTTTAAATGATCACCAATCTTAAATGATTTAATTGGTGTAGACATATTTACATACAGTCAAGAGAAATGGCTTAAATATTCAGTCTAAATGTCTCATCACATAGACAGAACAGTCAATACAAGGGCGATTTACAAACCGATTCCAAAAAAGTTGGGACACTGTACAAATTGTGAATAAAAACGGAATGCAATGATGTGGAAGTTTCAAATTTCAATATTTTATTCAGAATACAACATAGATGACATATCAAATGTTTAAACTGAGAAAATGTATAATTTTAAGGGAAAAATAAGTTGATTTTAAATTTCATGGCATCAACACGTCTCAAAAAAGTTGGGTCAAGGCCATGTTTACCACTGTGTGGCATCCCCTCTTCTTTTTATAACAGTCTGCAAACATCTGGGGACTGAGGAGACAAGTTGCTCAAGTTTAGGAATAGGAATGGTGTCCCATTCTTGTCTAATACAGGCTTCTAGTTGCTCAACTGTCTTAGGTCTTCTTTGTCACATCTTCCTCTTTATGATGCGCCAAATGTTTTCTATGGGTGAAAGATCTGGACTGCAGACTGGCCAATTCAGTACCCGGATCCTTCTTCTACACAGCCATGATGTTGTAATTGATGCAGTATGTGGTCTGGCATTGTCATGTTGGAAAATGCAAGGTCTTCCCTGACAGAGACGATGTCTGCATGGGAGCATATATTGTTCTAGAAATTGGATACACCTTTCAGCATTGATGGTGACTTTCCAGATGTGTGATCTTCCCATGCCACACACACTCATGCAACCCCATACCGTCAGAGATGCAGGCTTCCGAACTGAGCGCTGATAACAACTTGGGTTGTCCTTGTCCTCTTTAGTCCGGATGACATGGCGTCCCAGTTTTCCAAAAACAACTTCAAATTTTGATTTGTCTGACCACAGAACAGTTTTCCACTTTGCCACAGTCCATTTTAAATGAGCCTTGGCCAGAGAAAACACCTGCGCTTCTGGATCATGTTTAGATATGGCTTCTTTTTTGACCTATAGAGTTTTAGCCGGCAATGGCGAATGGCAAGGTGGATTGTGTTCACCAACAATGTTTTCTGGAAGTATTCCTGAGCCCATGTTGTGATTTCCATTACAGTAGCATGTGATGCGTCTAAGGGCCTGAAGATCATGGGCATCCAGTATGGTTTTCCGGCCTTGACCCTTACGTACAGAGATTGTTCCAGATTCTCTGAATCTTTGGATGATATTATGCACGGTAGATGATGATAACTTCAAACTCTTTGCAATTTTTCTCTGAGAAACTCCTTTCTGATATTGCTCCACTATTTTTTGCCGCAGCATTGGGGGAATTGGCGATCCTCTGCCCATCTTGACTTCTGAGAGACACTGCCACTCTGAGAGGCTCTTTTTATACCCAATCATGTTGCCAATTGACCTAATAAGTTGCAAATTGGTCCTCCAGCTGTTCCGTCCTCTTATTGCTATCTGTCCATACTTTTTTGGAATGTGTAGCTCTCATGAAATCCAAAATGAGCCCATATTTGGCATGACATTTCAAAATGTCTCACTTTCAACATTTGATATGTTATCTATATTCTATTGTGAATAAAATATAAGTTTATGAAATTTGTAAATTATTGCATTCCTTTTTTATTCACAATTTGCACAGTGTCCCAACTTTTTTGGAATCGGGTTTGTACTTGAAACATGTTAATAGCTGTCATTATGTAGTTGTTGTAGTGTAAAAAGAAAAGACGGTGGCTGTGCTTCTATTTGTAAATCAGCATTTAAAGCTTCAATGTTTCATGCATCATTAAATGTGAATTCAGACCCACGTATGCTTTATAGAAAAAGTCCTATACAGGAGCAATCATGACTTAAAAGAGGGCAAAAAATTGAAGCAAAGAAAAGATATGATGAAATATACAAAGAGAGAAAAATTAAATCTAGCATTGAAATGAACAGTATAAAGAAAAGTAAAAAAATGCATAGATAAATACAAGTCAAATTATTTGCATTGTGAGGCTGTGAAAAGAAGCATGTCTAAGTATAGTACAAATAAAGTACATAAAGAAATTGTCAAACACTACAATGTTGAGAAATACAAAGAAAAACGCAGCACACAGGGAATGTGTCAAAAATACAGTATTCAAAAATATAATGAAAATTAAATTCACAAGACTATGGTGATTGATTACAACATAGATACATATAAAAATTATATTACTTTTTCCAGTACTATTAAAATGAGAAATGCTGTAACTCGGCATGAGGCACAGATCAAAAGGAAAGAGAATGACTGTGTGATTGAACAATTTAAAGAAACAAACGGTGTTTATAAAAATAGTCCAGCTGAAGCTCTATGGATTTGTCACACATGTTAGAAAAATCTCTGAAGATAAAATGCTTGTTGAAAGTGTAGCAAAAAATCTATCTTTGGATCCTATTCCTGATGAGTTGAGCTGTTTAAACTCTTGAGCAACATCTAATAGCAAAGAATATTCCATTCATGAAAATGCTGGCATTGCCACATGGTGACAAAACGGCATTCATGGGCCAGTGACTTTTGTTCCAGCTAATGTTACAGATGTGGTGAATGTTTTGTCAAGATCAGAAAATTATGATTTGTGTAAAGCTTAAGAGAAAATTAACATACAAAGGACATAATGAATATACATTTGTGCACACTGATCATATCAAAACTGCTTTGGCATATTTAAAACAAAATAACAAATGGTATGTGTTACAAGTCACGCCTGTCCTGGACTCAGTTTCCCAGTATCCTCCCTGCCTCACACCTGATTGCACTCCTTCATCATCTTTCCCACTCTCCCTGGATTCCCTGCACCTGGCCCTCATCATTAGCACTCCCTTTATATTGTTTGCACTTCCCAGCACTCCTGGTCCGTTCTCGTTTATGTTACCACTGTTATTACTGTATTGCTCCTTCTTTTGAATTAAACCCATCTTATTCAAAGTCTGCTTCCTGGTTTTCCTCACTTGCCTGATGGAGTGTAACAGTATGCAGATGTAGAGTTCAATGAAACATGGATTAATCCTCTGAGTAAAATACAAGAACAGATGAATGATAAAAGTGATAACATTGAACAAGAATTGGACACATGCCAGGACATGTGTGTTGACAGAGAGCACAATGTTGAGAATGAAGACAATGAGATCACTGATGAAACACTTCATGATCGATAGCAACATGGTTTGTTATGGATTCATGTGTACAACCAGTGGACATTGCACAAGAGGTTTTAGATCAACATTTTGATGGAATTGTGTCACTTGCACCAGCCGAGGGAAATAATCCAGTTAGAATGTTAATGGATGAAACCAACCAAGCTAAATGTTTTCCAGTTCTCTTCCCAAAAGGAACAGGAACATTTCATGATTCACAACCTGAAAAATTAACTCTGTCTAGATATTTAAATAATAGAATCCTAAATGCAGATGGATGTTTTGCTCAAAACCTAGACTACATCTTTTTTGGACAATATTTGTCTGAGCTTAATCAAGTTATCTCAAACGTATCTATTGCTTTGAGGAAAGGCTATGACACAAGTAACAAAATAAAAATTACTTCAGAGATACTTACAAACAAAGAGTCACTGCAAAAGATTTTAAATTTTGATCAGGGCTATACATTTTTGAAGCCAGTGAGAGGGAGTCCTGTTTTTTGGCAAAGTGTATCAAAATATCAAAAAGATTTATTTGCAATGGTAAGACAATTAGGTATACCAACATGGTTTTGCTCATTTTCATCAGTGGACTTGCAATGGACAGAACTAATGCAATCTATTGTAAAACAAGAGGGCTGTTGAAATGCCTATTCATTAACTGAACTGGTCTGATAGATATGGGATGTTGAAATGCAATCCTGTAACTGCTGCCAGATTGTTTGATCATCGATTTCATTGTTTTCTGAAAGATGTCATTATGTTGCCAGCACAGCCAATTGGAAAAATAGTTAAAATAAAAATGTTCTATCGAATAGAATTTCAGCAGCGTGGATCTCCTCATACACATTGTCTCTTTTGGGTGGAAAATGCACCTCAAGTGAACAGAGATGACAATGATGAAGTTGTAGCTTTTGTTGATCGTTATGCCATCTGAACAGCAAAAAGAAATGCATGAAATTGTGAGCAGTGCCCAACAACACAGCAAAAGACATGCCAAAACGTGTAAGAAGGAACTGTGTGTAGATTTAACTTTCCACGTCCACCAAGCAAAAATACATTAATTGCAAGAAGCAGCAAGAGTGATACGGATGAAAAAGAAACTGATGATGAAAAACATGAAAGTAAAACATGCAAAGAAACAAAAACTGTAAACAAATTTCAAAAGATTTAACCCGAAATTATAATGAAAAAGTAAGAGAATGTTTGTTAAATAGTGATGTTGTCTTTGAGTCAGTTGACTCAATGTTTTCATCTATTGGAATAAATCAAGAGACATTTGAAATGGCTTACAATAAAAAAAAAAAAAAAAAAAAAAAAAGAAGTGTTGTATTGAAGAGAAAGCCAAGTGATGTATGGGTGAATCAATATAACCCAGACCTTTTACGTTGCTGGAATGCAAACATGGACATACAGTTTGTTGTTGATGCCTACTCTTGTATAGTATATATATATATATATATATATATATATATATATATATATATATATATATATATATATATATATATATATATATATATATATATATATATATATATATAATATATATATATATATATATATAAATATAATTTCCTATATTTCCAAAGCAGAAAGAGAAATGGGATTGTTGCTTGCTAATGGTAAAAAATAAGCACACAATCAAGGTAATATGGATGCATAACAGGCTTTAAGAAAACTAGGAAATGTGTTTTACATAAATCAAGAGGTCTCAGCTCAAGAGAGTGTTTATCGGCTGACTAACATGAAACTGAAAGAAGGGTCAAGGAAAGTGGTGTTCATTCCAACTGGTATTAATACAATAAAAATGAGTTTGCCGTTAAACTCAATACAGAAAAAAAGCTGAATGTGGAGAAACTGATAGTGATGGCATTTGGACGAAAATCATCACAGACAGATATAGAGCCTGTCCAAATACACAAGAATTTAGTGGGATATGGTTAGCAATCTTTGCATCTGAATACAGAGTTTTGACTGCATCTGAAACCTCATGTTCAGACAGAGTAAGACTGGAAAATGACATGGAGAAAAATAACCCATATAGACTCTGTCATTGTACGATATGCTCATTTTTCACCCACAAAAAATCCAGAGAATTATTATCAAAGTATTTTAGAATTAGTTTTGCCTCATTTTTGGCAAAATCAATTGAAACCACCAAATTTCACTTCTCATAATGACTTTTATGAGACTGAATTTGTAACAATTTATAAAGACGAGCTTGAGTCAGTGAAAATTATAATGGTCACAAACATGGCAAAATTTGAAAAAAGAAGCAGATACAATACAAAGAGCTCAAGAAGATTTTGAATTATATGGACCAATGGAAGATGCTTGGACCCAAATCTGTCCAGAAGCAGAACTTGAGCGTTTAGAATGTCTAGAGAGTAAAAAAGAACAAACAGAAACAGAGGAAGGTGATGATACCATACCTGACCTATTATCAAATGTGCTATGACAAAGCAAGATGCCATGGCTTTTTTTTACGTTATTTGAATGAAAAGCAGTCACAAATCTTTTACAAAGTGCGGAAATGGTGTTTAGCAAAAGTTCAAGGTGAAAACCCAGATCCATTCCATGTGTTTATATCTGGTCCAGGAGGTGTTGGAAAGTCAGTACTGGAATAATAGGAACAGTTCTTTGAAAAAGCTATCTATTATGAGACCTCTCGCATTCTTTCAAAGTTAACAGAGAACCCAGATGTGTTATTAACAGCACCAATTGGTGTTTCTGCGTATAACATTAATGCTGTAACAATTCACAGTAGTTTCTCTATTGGAACAAATGCTACACTGCCATATCATCCACTTGGAGATGAAAAAAATGTATTCCTTGAGAGCCAAATTTGGAAAACTGCAAATACTAATAATTGATGAAATTTCAATGGTTGATCATAAACTTCTAGCATATAGTCATGGAAGATTGAGACAAAATCAAACAAAAAGATGATTACTCTGCATTTGGAAAAGTGTGTGTCATTGGAGTTGGAGATTTGTATCAGCTGTCTTCTGTTAAAGGAAAACCACTTTACACTGAACCAGTGAACAGTGTGAATCTTTGGGAAACTAACTTCAGTTTCATCGGACAACAGTTCTTTGGAAAAATCCCTTGAATTAGCCATTGATGCTCGAGTAATGGTCCTGAAAAATATGAATGTATCAGATGGTCTTGTCAATGGAATTTTTGGAACAATTAAAGAGTTCTGTTATAATGATGATGAAATGTGTCCATCAAAAATATATATTGAATTTTATGATGAACGAGCTGGGAAAGAAGCTAGAGGTAAAAATCCATGTTTAAAACCTGGACTGGAGAAAAGTACACCAATCGAGCCTGAAGAAGAAATAGTAACAAGGACAAGCATATGCCCCAGGACAAGCATATGTAGCATTAAGTCGAGTGACCTCTCTTGATGGACTCATAAATGGAAGATTTAAAAGAAAAAGCTATTTTTTGCAAAAGACAACATTGAAGAAGCCCTACGGAATATGCCTCCATTCATTGTTCCATGTGAAACCATAGAAAGTTTAAATTTTCAAATTATGTTACACAATGTTCAAGGGCTCATTCCACATATTTCAGACATTTGGCAAGATAACATTTTAAAGGAGATATAATTTGTGTAACAGAGACATGTCTAAAACCAAATCACATTGAAAACGATATCAGTCTTATTGGATACCATTTCCATGACAAACCACGTAGTGTTGCATACGACAAGTCAGGATACTTTTGCCAAACTAAAAGAAGAAAATCATGGCGGTGTTGGTATATATCACAGAGAGAATGTAAAAGCTGCTTTAGTTGATTTACCAGGTATCAACATTGAATGTCTAATGTGCAATATAGAACATACACTCACCTAAAGGATTATTAGGAACACCATACTAGTACTGTGTTTGACCCCCTTTCGCCTTCAGAACTGCCTTAATTCTACGTGGCATTGATTCAACAAGGTGCTGAAAGCATTCTTTAGAAATGTTGGCCCATATTGATAGGATAGCATCTTGCAGTTGATGGAGATTTGTGGGATGCACATCCAGGGCACGAAGCTCCCGTTCCACCACATCCCAAAGATGCTCTATTGGGTTGAGATCTGGTGACTGTGGGGGCCATTTTAGTACAGTGAACTCATTGTCATGTTCAAGAAACCAATTTGAAATGATTCAAGCTGTGTGACATGGTGTATTATCCTGCTGGAAGTAGCCATCAGAGAATAGGTACATGGTGGTCATAAAGGGATGGACATGGTCAGAAACAATGCTCAGGTAGGCCGTGCCATTTAAACAATGCCCAATTGGCACTAAGGGGCCTAAAGTGTGCCAAGAAAACATCCCCCACACCATTACACCACCACCACCAGCCTGCACAGTGGTAACAAGGAATGATGGATCCATGTTCTCATTCTGTTTACGCCAAATTCTGACTCTACCATCTGAATGTCTCAACAGAAATTGAGACTCATCAGACCAGGCAACATTTGTCCAGTCTTCAACTGTCCAATTTTGGTGAACTTGTGCAAATTGTAGCCTCTTTTTTTTTCTATTTGTAGTGGAGAGGAGTGGTACCCGGTGGGGTCTTCTGCTGCCGTAGCCCATCCGCCTCAAGGTTGTGCATGTTGTGGCTTCACAAATGCTTTGCTGCATACCTTGGTTGCAACGAGTGGTTATTTCAGTCAAAGTTGCTCTTCTATCAGCTTGAAGTAACTGAGCAGATTGTGAAATACTCAGACCGGCCCATCTGGCACCAACAACCATGCCACGCTCAAAATTGCTTAAAATCACCTTTCTTTCCCATTCTGACATTCAGTTTGGAGTTCAGGAGATTGTCTTGACCAGGACCTAAATGCATTGAAGCAACTGCCATGTGATTGGTTGATTAGATAATTGCATTAATGAGAAATTGAACAGGTGTTCCTAATAATCCTTTAGGTGGCAGTGGTATACAGACCACCATCATATAACATGCCATTGTTTAGAGAGACAATGATTACCTTTATTAAACAAATGAACTGCTTACCAGGTGGAAAAATCATTGTAGGAGATTTTAATGAACACCTTTCAATAAATCAACTATTCATGATGTCATGCAACATTTTGGTTTCACACAAATAGTTGAATCATTAATTGATCATGTATATGTAAAAGATATTGATTTGATAAAATAAAGATTGATATAATGCCGACATACTTCAGCTGTCATGACTGCATTGTGCTGTAGTGGTTATTATAAAGAAACGTCCATCCTGATTAGGCAGGGGGGTTGGGGGTACAGAGGTAATTTTAAGATGAGGATGGCTTCTGTGGGAATTTATGCTGCCTTCACGTGCTATCGGAATTATCATAAATATGAGTTTCCTAGTTGAGATTTAACATGAACATCATATTGAGTAAATATCTTTAACAACAAAATATTAATCAATAACATTTACTAAAGAAATAGAAAAGAATCAACCTGCCTTCCATTAAAATTCTTATTCTTCTGGACATCAATACACATGAACACAACAAACTCAAAATTATGATTATTACTTAAGAAGTAAGAACAAGGAAATTTCCAATAGCACGTGAAGGCAGTTTTAGGTCATGATCAGATTTAAAAATGTAAGGTGCATTGCACTACCAGGGTTTTTCAAAACAAATTTTTGTCCCGCCAAAGCCTTATTTGATCAGTTATTGTGATTTGGAGTGATAGAGAATGATCAGAGAACCCCTTGCCCGAGCGCACTCTCGCTGTCTTCAAAATAAGCAGTCTTAGCTCTTTCCATATTTAACATATTAAATCAAAAATCAAAAGTTTGGAATCCATGTTGCACGTGGCTCATTCAGACAATTTTTTCCTTGAATTACAGCTGGGTGTGAATTGCGCTCAAAAAACGCTGACTCTTCTCTGACCAACTGACATAAACCATACTTTAAATTAACGGGAAACAAATTATATCCAGTTATGAAGTTTTTTCTGTGTGTTGACAAATCTTTCATGATGTTCACAGACGGGATTCGCACACAACGTTTCTGCTAATGTCCGATTCACGACCTAATGACTCCTTTGAACTGAATCATTTTAACGACTGGTTAAAATAACTGATCTGTCCAACACTGAACTCGCAAATCAGTTTAAGCATTTACTCAGAACACCTCTGAAATGAGAACACAAGTGTGCTCACCCCATTTAGCAAGAGTGGTTAGTAAGAATTATATAACCAGTATTAGTATGGTCTTAATAATCCACAGTATTTCAGCTTATTTATATTGACAATGTGTTAATAAATAGCCTAAAATCATTTAGTTTAGACTGGAGTGATGTGAAAACAGAACAAAGTTGTTAGCTAGCTGATCATTTTATTAAACTGTATATGACAGAAAATTAGGCTATTTGTAAAAAAAAAAAAAAATAAAAAATAATAATTGTGCCCCTGTAATTGTGAAAGTGCCCTTTTTGATTATACTGCAGAATCATTCTCATCATGTTCAACACTTCAAGTATTGATGAACAGGTAAGACTATATTTATCTTTTAAATTGGTCAAATGTTATTAAATCAATATAAAATGCCAAGATATCCACTATACAATTATATTTTGTTGAAAACATTGCGCTTAAACAAAACATTTACTAACTCCATAATCTAGTTGTATTTATAAACTGTTAAAAAAATAAATAAATAAATAAATAAAATAAATAAATAAATCCTAACCATTGTCTATAGTTACACCAATGTTTGTACCTATACCTGCTGCTTTTATGACCACATCATCCTATTTAGGACAACTTTAAACTTCATGACCTTTCCATTCTATGCACATCAAGGAAAAACAGACTGCAGAAATGTTGTCCCGACCACAACACCACCATCACCATTGTGGACTGTTGACTTAAGGCAAGTCATGGATTCATGCTCATGGTATCCTGACCCTACATCTGTATTCAGCTGCAAATCAGAATAATCACAGTACAGGCTTTATTTTTCCATTGTTCCCTGTACATTTCTTTGACTTTGAGCTCGTTGCAGCTTTTGCTTTCTGTTCTTGGCTCTCAAAAGAGGAAACCAACATGATCTTTTCGTTTTATATCACCATCCATCTCAACATTTGATGTGCTGAACATTCTGAAATGCTCATCTTAGTTGTATTGAATTGTACAATTTATATGAACTTGACCCAGTCTGTCCACTGTTAATTTGCAATTCTTCATGTCATGAAGAAGGTATTTCTGTCTGCAGTAGTGCCACTCACTGCATTGTTTGTTTGTTACTTTATTTATTTGTTTGCACCAAATGTACAGACTGTTGATCTTCTGGGGGTTTTCATGCAGAACTGCTACCGAAATACTCAAACCAGGCAATAATCATGACACAGTCTGCCTCACTGATGAGGACAACACCAACCCCACTTCTAACCCAGAGCCCAGCCAGCCTTCAATAACACCTGGGGGGTATTCCAGAAAGCAAGGTTAACTTACCATCACATTTACCTTGAACTGTCGGTTGATTAACCCAAACCTTGCTTACTCGATGTGTGCTGGTTCCAAAAACGAGTCCGGGAGTAAGTTCAGACAACCCAGAGTATGTTCCCAGTTAACTTACAAGACATTCTCAACAGAGTGATGAATCGATGATTCACCATGGAAACAAATGCTAAGAAAGAGCGCGCCATTCTACTTCCTCTTCTTTTGTTTAATGGCGAGTTACATAACCTACTTAGTGCACATCGCCACCTATTTCGTGGTTATGCAATAATTTTAATTTATGTCTTAATTTAATAAGTAATCTTTATTCACCGAGAATAAGGATTATATTGTTTGTTTGATGCTAATTAATTGAATGCAGATCCATGTGTGAGATGACAAAATAAATATATTTGAATTGCATTAACAAACTTCTTTTGAATTTATTTTGTATTCTAATTCTTTAGAATTAATATATATAATATTGTATAACAAACTAATTTGGTTATATTAATATTAATATTTATTATATTAATAATTATAATAATTAATAATATAAAACACATCTGAATACCTCTTAAGCAAACTAACCCTGGAACATGAGCTGCTCCGAGCTGGTTATGTTCAGAGAGTGAGTTGCCATGGTTGCATACCCTGAAAGTTACCTCCGTTTTTGGAACCGAAAGTTGAGGTTATCTGCTAACTTACTCTTAAACATACCTGGTATGTCACATAACCTGCTTTCTGGAATACCCCCCTGGTACAGATAAGTCATAGTCCAGCACAGACTTAGAACCTGATTCAACCACAAAGTGAGAGCCTTATTGTTTGACAGAGGCCAATTTCATTCAACAGCCCAAACACATTTTGGAATCCATTGGAAGTCCATGAGCTATCAGCAGTATTCGTCTTAAAATGCATTTTAGTGACATTTGCTTGGATAGACTGGAGTTACCCTCACACAACTATCACTGAAGATTGTGCTGTGCGTTTCCCACCTGAATTATTGTTGTGTGATAAACAGGATTATGCCATGTTACAAGACCTACAATTTCCATTGCTTCAGTCCAGTTCCAAGCAGTCTTTGTTTCTGCTTATTCAGCCCAAGGTATGTTCACCTCCACTGTTTCAGTGAAGTCCCAAGTCATCTTCGTTGCTGCTGGTCATGCCCAACTGTAAGTGTGTTTTGTTGCTGCTGTTCCCATCTAAGTCTCCTTTATCATCATCTCTGTCTAGATCTACGCTATTAAGATCTACCATATCCTGGGTCCATCATATCCTTTTTCTGATTTTTGCCATGCACTGAATTCCCTTCCCTGTTGCCTCTGTTTTCCCTTTCTATGTCACCATATTACTTGTTCCTGTTTGTTGTTATGATTTCTGATTAGTGTACATTAGTTCCTTGTGTTATTAGTGATCATTACCTTTGTATTGATGTCATCTGTTTCCTCATTTTATTGTTCTGTGGCATCAATGTTAAATGCAATTTATGACAAACTGAATGTACACTCACCTAAAGGATTATTAGGAACACCTGTTAAATTTCTCATTAATGCAATTATCTAAATCAACCAATCACATGGCAGTTGCTTCATTGCATTTAGGGGTGTAGTCCTGGTCAAGACAATCTCCTGAACTCCAAACTGAATGTCAGAATGGGAAAGAAAGGTGATTTAAGCAATTTTGGCCAGTCTGAGTATTTAACAATCTGCTCAGTTACTGGGATTCAAGCTGATAGAAGAACAACTTTGACTGAAATAACCACTCGTTGCAACCGAGGTATGCAGCAAAGCATTTGTGAAGCCACAACACGCACAACCTTGAGGTGGATGGGCTACAACAGCAGAAGACCCCACCGGGTACCACTCATCTCCACTACTAATAGGAAAAAGAGGCTACAATTTGCACAAGCTCACCAAAATTGGACAGTTGAAGAATGGAAAAATGTTGCCTGGTCTGATGAGTCTCGATTTCAGTTGAGACATTCAGATGGTAGAGTCAGAATTTGGCGTAAACAGAATGAGAACATGGATCCATCATGCCTTGTTACCACTGTGCAGGCTGGTGGTGGTGGTGTAATGGTGTGGGGGATGTTTTCTTGGCACACTTTAGGCCCCTTAGTGACAATTGGGCATCCTTTAAATGCCACGACCTACCTGAGCATTGTTTCTGACCATGTCCATCCCTTTATGACCACCATGTACCCATTCTCTGATGGCTACTTCCAGCAGGATAATGCACCATGTCACAAAGCTCGAATCACTTCAAATTGGTTTCTTGAACATGACAATGAGTTCACTGTACTAAAATGGCCCCCACAGTCACCAGATCTCAACCTAATAGAGCATCTTTGGGATGTGGTGGAACGGGAGCTTCGTCCCACAAATCTCCATCAACTGCAAGATGCTGTCCTATCAATATGGGCCAACATTTCTAAAGAATGCTTTCAGCACCTTGTTGAATCAATGCCATGTAGAATTAAAAGCAGTTCTGAAGGCGAAGGGGGGTAAAACACAGTATTAGTATGGTGTTCCTAATAATCCTTTAGGTGAGTGTATGTACATGTTTATTAATGTTATTTCACTAACTTTATATGATAGGTGCTTTAGATGCCAATGAATGAATGAATGAATGAATGAATGAGTGTGTGTCTGTGTGTGTGTGTGTATATATATATATATATATATATATATATATATATATAAATATTTTTTTTTTTTTTTTTTTTTTTTTGACAAAATGTGATTATAAAATGTTATAATAGTGATTTTATAATGTCTAAATATGAATTATAGAACAAAATGATTTTAACCAGCAGGTGGCAGTAGAGGATAGGTAATTGGCTCACTTTCATTTTTAAAGTGTCTGTTTTTGGTTTCAAAGTACATTTTCCATGTTAAGTCTATTAAACGTGCTCACACACACAATTTTTTGTAGATACAGATATTTAAAAATGAATGAGAAAATGCTTATTCCAGGTTTTCCCTTTAAAACATCATGCTCAGGTCTCATTCTAATTGCAATGTGTTATGGTGCGTTCACACCAGACGAGAATGAAGCGATAAGTGCGAGTAATTTACGGTAAGTCAATGCATAGACACGAATAGACATTCTGCAGTGCGAATCGCACGAATGACGAAAATTGAGAGTTTGACGTGCGAAACGTGTGATTCGCGCAAGTTGAAAAATCGCTGGCAGATATTCGCGCTGGGTTAACCAATCAGGAGCTTGCTTTAGAAATGACAACAAGGACAAAATCATATGTGGATACCCAGAGCTGTACGATACATTTTCGTACTTTTTTAAAAACAGGATCTTGCTTGGAAGAAGACTGAGGAGGTCGGACAACCTGGTAAGTCACTCAATTTACTCAATTTGAGTTATGATTTCAGGGTGATTGGGACACTTTTTGCCATTGAGATGACTTAGAAAAAGTGTCCCAATCACCCTGAATTCACCCTATTGAGACTACAAGCTAGTTAAAGCTAGCAAATTAAGCTTATTCGCCGTATTTTAAAACAATCAATGTCAGCCATTTCGCAACAAGACAAGTCACCTGGCAGAAGCCCCTCCCATGACGTGAATTTGCGTCTGTTGTGTAGTGAATGTCACACGCAAATGAAGCAAGTGTCCAACTATGCGCAAATAGCGTGATTTATATGCTTAATTCGCGTCTGGTGTGAACGCGCCTTTATAATTGCAAAAACATACCACAAATAAAACATTAGTAGTAATCCTTGACAAAAATGTGATTTGTAATGTTACTATAATGATTTTGAAAAGTTTAAATGTGATTTTATATGAAATAAAACCTTGAAAAGAATAATGACTGAATGAGCCAATGAGTGGTCTTTTGGTGCCATCTGGTGGTTTTAATGGGGAATTTCAGGGAATATGCCATTAAATAATAGGAACAGTTATTTTGTAAATGGTATAGAGGCACCTATTGCCCAATCTCTTTGAAATAGTGCATGCTTGTTTAGAGTGATGTCACATGTACTTACCTCTTTTTGAGAAGATCTGAGCATTTGTTGAGGAGTTAAAGGCTTTCGGGGACACTAAGTCAAAGTCACATTGATCCGACCCCATTATAGCCATCCAAATGCAAAGGTTTTTTTTTTTTTTTTTTTTATTGACAGAGTCAGAATGAACAGATCTAACAAATGATATTAACATTATATGATCATGGATACAAAAGAGCTCACCTATTTTTGTGAAATTTTAAGTTTTCCTGCTGCGTTCGCCAATAGTTTTTTTCCCGGCATTATTTACAGACAGGCGTCCACAGGCAGCTCTTTATTGCTAGAGACAGTGAAGGGCAGTTCATGCACTGCCCCTCACCCTCTAGCAGAGTGCTGGAATCTGCTCTTTAAGACAACAGCAAGTTTTAAACTTTCAAAACATCTTTTAACTGTTTGACTTAGCTGAAGTATTGCCATACACTTTGAAAGTGGAAACTAGTGTTGTCAAAAATATCGATATTCATTGATACTGAAATATCTGAAACGATCCCAAATACTCCTTTCTGCAGTACCAATAAACAGATAACGTTACCAGCTGCGCTTTCTTGCTCTCCTGTCTGACAGGGACATGCACCGCCTCCTCTCATTCACTCCGGTTAGATAGTGCTTGTGTGAACGGGTCTGAATTTCGGCGCGGGATGGCGTATAATTCCAGTCATTCACACAGACTTCGCGTTCACATCCGACACACACTCATAATAAAGCCGCCGCTGAAAACAAGCGCCAAATTTAGCTTTTTTCACAGCTTATTCATGGTCAAATACACTCAAAAATAATGTCACAATGGCCATTTTGTTGAGTATTAACGTAAACAGTCGTAAAGCGTTCAGGAAGAACGTGTAACAGGAACAGTGTTTTGGATAAGTGCGTGCGTCTGATCTTAAAGGGGCAGGCAGCCTAATAAAGGTGCTGCTCTCTATGTTGTTATGTTATGCAAATAACAAAAGACAAGGAGAAAATCACTTACTGCTTAATTTATTAATCTGCATTTAATTTTTACAATGAAGATTATCCAATGCTATTTTAAATTTGATTACTTTATTTATTCAGTTTCTTACCTCAATACCTGAAACAATAAAAAGTCTATTTGATTTGTATCTTTATTCTATTCTAATTATTTGTGCTATAGCTAGTCATTTGTTTTTGTTTTTATATTATTATTATTATTATTTTATACTATTGCAACAAAATTATCCCATTCCCAACAGAAAAAAAAAAAAAAAAAACTAAAAACATTAAGTTAGCAAATATTTGTGAGAATTGTAATGGCAATTGATCAATGTTTATATATGAAAATATATAATAATATAACAATAAATGTTCCTTTTTTTAAATTGAGACTTCATGATCATTGTCATTTTTATGATGTAAATTGAGGGAGCAAAAGCAGTATCGGCTCCAAATATCGGCTCAAGAAAATCGGCAGCCGACGGTCAAGGCTGAAAAAAAAAAAAAAAAAAAAAAATCCATATCGGTCGATCCCTACCAACTAGTGGCTGAAGCCTTTCAAAATTCTTACAGTCCTCTGAGTCCATGATTGTTTTGCTTCAAATCCATAGTTTAACCATGTTATTTGGGTGGTTATACAAATGGTAATCAATACGGAAAAAACATGGTTTTACCATAATAAAACTATGGTTCATTTTTTGTAAGGGTATGTTTGTGCTATACATGATGTAAAAAAAAAAAAAAAAAAAAAAAAAAAAAAAAAAGTTACTAAGCAAAAGGAGTTTAAATCCCTACATTAAAATGATATTTAAGACAACAACAACAACAACAACAACAACAACAACAACAACAGTGTTACCAGATAAGAGGAATGTTCTGCAGTAACATGAACACACATACACGCACACACACACACACACACACACACACACACACACACACACACACACACACACACACACAGTTACTGTCATTTCTTTATCCTGTAGAAATGTCTTGCATTTATATTCAAATTACACACTGTTATCCCTTTACAGTTACTACTCTCATAAAATACTTGAATGTTGACTTAAAACAAAATTTAGCATCCAACAGCAGATATTTCAGCTAAATTAATGTTTTTGCTCTGGATATTAATTGTCTCCCTCTCGAATGCATTCTGTCTGTTTGCTCTCCTGCTCGTTCAGTGACGTTTGAAGCTGTCAGGCCGCGCTTTCATGCAAAATGGAAATACTCGCGTGAATTAGTAGCATTTACACATGAAGATATAACTACTGTTCTCTATATAGATCAGTGGATATAATCTGTAAAATTAACGTTTTGCGCTGAGGACGCAGATGCACACACACATTTGTCAAAGCGCATGACAGGGTGTGTTAAACGCTAATGCATTAGCTTGAAGCTTAAAATAAACAATTCTCATGTTTTGGGCACTTGGATCACGTACCTTTCCTGCATCAGCTCATTCTGTTTCCACTCCACTATTTCTAGATGCACATTTTGTCCATAGAATTGCATTATTCAGTGATATCTTTTGGCGCTACTGGTGGAAGCTTTGTATACAGAGAGCAGACCCAACTAATCGATAATGAGAATCATTAGTGATGTTCAGTATGGGCCAATTAAATCAGAAGCAAGGAACGGCTACTGGAGGGAGGTAAAGATGTGACAGGTGAGTGAAGAGTCAACCATTTTGTTTTGATTGAAGATCATGTTAATATTAAAAGAAATTGTTCTCTTTGTAATTTGTTTTAATCAGATAAATCACAGGTTTGAAAAATCAATTCATGAGGTCAGTAAATCAAAACATCTGTCAAAACGTCTGTTGCTTTTTCTAGGACAAGATTTCAACAGCTTAGCAGCTCTCAATTTAATTTGATGGGGTTTCACACTTTTCACACAATGTGTAAAGTAGATTCTGAATAAAAATGTCTCGTCTCTTTCAATTTGACAAAAGTAATTTACAACAATAAACCTCAAACAAAATATAATATTCAATATTCAATAATATTCATCCATTATCCATCCATTATCCATCCATTAAAAACATAGAATATAGTTCAAAACTCCTTCCAATTAATCACTTTCCTTTCAAAGGGTAAACAGCACATTCAGCAAATTATGAATTGGAAATACAGAAACAAATGAATTGACTCGGTTGAACAAAGTCCATGAATGAATCGACTCATTTGAATGAATCAAATAATTTAGTTCAAAGAGTTGTTGAACTCTCTTTCGATCAGTTCAAGTTCAAAAAATAGAGTCTCTCCTTTTCGAAAGTAAAAATCAAACGGATTCAACGAAATAAAGTATTTTGTGTCCAAAAAAACAAAACAATAAAAACTGTAATTCTCCTACCAGAATCACAGTTCAAAGGGAAAACAGGTCCATGGGCACATTTAATCGCGTCCAACACAGACAATTCCTCTCCAGAGGATTGTATTTGGCACATAACAGGAAACTCTCGCAGGAGATCACATAGAAAGAAAGACAGAACAAGGGAAAACAACCCAGCCTTGCAAAAGACAAGGCAAACACAATAATTACTAATCTTTCATTCAGACATTCCCATAATGAATTAGTACACACAGCTGAAATGACACAATAATTCAACTTTTCAACAGTTATTAGACACATTGACACTCATAAATCACTTTTGGACTGCATTTTTACATGTGGTAGCTTTAGCCCGTGTGCTAATCAGTTCAGCTCGCGCTCTGTGTGAACGCGGCCTACTCAACTCTGCTCAGAACGAGTAATCTCAGATACTTTGACATTTATTTTACATAATATCAGAGTAATATCTGGAATTTCACTCACCAAAGCTAGATAGAATCACTATTTCAGATTATTCACAACATTCAGGATCCGATCCATTTCTACTCCTCTGATTTCCACTTCACTCTCTCTCTCTCTCTGATGACAAAAGTTCAGCTGACGCATCCAAAGTCCAGCTTTCCGCTTTGCGGCGCTGGCACGACCTGAACGCACCGCTACTATTGGCTCACAGGAGTGTCAGTCACTGCAGCACAATCACTGATTGGACAAATGTCTTTCCCTTCTAGAACACTTATTCTTTCGTTTTATGAATTTTTACAACTTTTAAATAATTTACTGGTGGCCAAGGTTACCAGGGAAACTTTTTTACTACAACATTTCTTAAATTGTGCAAACAATGGTTCTTAGATTATTGCCCAGTGGTGTGGTTGAGTGCATCAAGTAAAGACTTGGAAAAATGAAAATCAGTCCAGAACAGAGCCGCACGACTTACTTTAAAACTATAACAGTATATATATACACACTGCTAATATAATAAGATTGCACAAAACTTTAGGTTGGCCACTGGTGAAAGACTCTGCTTTGTTTTATAAGATAGATTTCTGTCTAGAGTTCCTAATGTCCTGTAATGTCAACTTTTTATATAATAGTACTAGTCATAATTTTAACACCAGGCATGCATCAAAGGGATGTTTTTTACTTCCTGTTTCAAAAACTACTGTAAAACAACGTACTGCAACGTATAGATGAATAGAAATATGGAATGATTTACTATCAATTACATATTTTAAGTTTAAAAATCTTTAAAAGGAACGTTTAATGGCACAATCTATAGTACATTTTTGATTTTGATATTTGGAATGAATTTTGGGTTTATAGGTTTCATTATTTTTATTGTAGTGGACATAGTGTTTAATATAGTAATGTATTTTTTTTTACTTGTTGGGACCTCAGGAAGAGTAGGTACTGGCTAATGGGGATCCAAATAAAGAAATAAACTTGGATCATAGATGAAAAAATATATTTTACAGCCAATTTACTAAGGAAACTTTTTATATATTATATAATCTTTTTTTTTAAGTTGTCAGTTAGGACAACGCCTTGCCCAATCTTGCCCAGAGTGTGTTCATACATATGTGTCACATATATTTTAAATATCTCATTTTATTAAGTTCTAGACCAGGGGTGTCACTGTCCTGAAGAATTTAGCTCTAGCTTGCCTCAACACACCTGTCTGGAAATGTCTAGTATGCCTATTAAGACCTTGATTAGCTGGTAGAGGTGTGTTTAATTGGGGTTGGAGCTAAACTCTGCAGGACAGTGACCCTCCAGGAGCAGGATTGGACACACCATGATATAGTATATTTATGAGAGTATAAAAATGACCAATGGGCAACATTGATTGGATTTCACTTTCGTAATTTTGAAATTTGGACATTATTGTTTAGCTATCGACCTATGTTTTAAAATTTCCTGTGGTGGTTTTGTCTCGATCAGACTAGCTGTTTCGAAGATAATTGCAAAAGTTTTGTAAGCGCTAAATGACACCGTTACACAAACCATAAGGCAAAACCTTCCATGTTTGGCATTGTTGGACTTGGGCAAGGATTCAGGAGTCAAAGGCCGTTTCGTGCTATTGACCGCTGTAGCACTACCAGCCCTTGGTGTGAGTACTACCAGCCCTGACAGTTTCAAGTCTCTACGACTTACGGTTTGGTCTGCCCGATCAGTTTTAGATGGAGAATGATGCATCATGGGAAAATTAACAATTACAATAGGGTTTCAGCACTTCATGCTTGAACCCCTAATAAAATTTCTTACAATTACAATCGGGTTTCAGACCTACAGGCTTGAACCCCTAATAATAAAAATCCTTACAATAACAATTGTAACCCCAATACCCCTAATAATCCATTGCGTCGTTCACTAGATATTCCTCACGGATGTTGTGTTGATCAATGTAGTTTTGAAAAATATAGCACTTCATTTTTATAGCAGCTAGGTGGCGCCCGTGGGCGGTACACTCTGGTTTAGATGAATAACTCAGCACACATTAAGAGTTGATCAAAATGGACAGATGCACTGAAGCGCTTTAAAATTATACCTATTTTGTGTTATTATACAATATCAGTGGCAGGCCGTGCATTTCACACCTAGGCCTTCAGTGGTACCTGAATTAATTCACCTCTTAATAAAATCATCATGACGCCACGGATATAGAAACCATTAATATTATACAGAAAAGCAGTATAACAGGGCGTTGCGTCTCTCCTTAAGCGAGAATTAATTATTAAATTATTAAATAATTTAAGAATTATTAATGCAGGAAACCCAAATGACAATTCAACAAGTCTCCTTTCACTGCAGCCACAGCTGCGCCACATACATCATATGTATCTAACAGAAGCATCGATCCGCTCCGGGTTTTCCATGCATTTAGCTACCTTTTTTAGCTACCCAAATTGAGTTTTTTTGGGGGTTTGTGCAAATTCTACAGGAAAGAAAACGCAACAGCATAAATGGTTCTTGAAAAATCTTACCAATAGTATGACAAATTTATTTCAGATGAGGTTCAAAGATAATACAAAGTTTTTCATTAAAAACTATTTAAACCCACAAAACTCACATTTTAACAGTATGAAAATGTTGAAAATAATATATTAACAACAAAAATAATAATACATTTCGTAAAAAATTTAATCACATTCATCACAGAAAAAATGGGGCATGGATTAGCCAGCCCAGGGTTGACTGTAGGATATTAAGAAAATAAATAAAATGCATTATAGCCTACTCACCAAAATAGGCTATGATTATTTGTACACAAAACATGCCAATGTGTGCAGCTGATCCATGCTCTCAAATAAATCAAGGAGATCCACGGTTAGTTCATTTTTAGCCGGAACAGATCGAATAGTGTTCTGTGACTGTACAGCTGGAGAAGGCTGTATGCGGGAATTTTGAAAATGTGTTAATAAATGTGTTAAATGTTAATTAATACAATAATTTCTTCTCTGTCAGCCATTGGAGTTTGAAATTTTTTTTTATTTTGTGCGGTTTGCTAGTTATCCTGACAAGGCCACTAGTTATAATACGCTCTCTGACCATCCAATCAAAGGACGTGAAAATGCAGACGTTATTGTACGCCTGCTAGATGGCCCCGGGCAGAGCCATCTTGAAATCTGATTGGCTGTTTAAATCGGAGTGATTATCTGATTGGTTAAAGCGCACAGTTTCACTGCCATTCATTTTAAGCTAGAAGCGCCAGCAATGTTGATTCTGAAGGTCTCAAGGCAGATTTCTTTGACCCTGGCAATACATGATGCCTGAAATATGATTGGATAAAGGCTCTAACATAAATAAACACTACTGGAGAAAAAAATATGAAATTAAGAAAATAAGACTACTGGGAATAATTTAACACATTCATGGAAAAAATATATTAAAATTTAAGTAATAATCACTGATAGTGATTAGGCCAGCAGAGAAGGCCTTGCTGGCCCTGATGGCCCACCCACTGTAATGTACAAACCCAATTCCAAAAAAGTTGGGACACTGTACAAATTGTGAATAAAAAAAGGAATGCAATAATTTACAATTCTCATAAACTTATATTTTATTCACAATAGAATATAGATAACATATCAAATGTTGAAAGTGAGACATTTTGAAATGTCATGCCAAATATTGGCTCATTTTGGATTTCATGAGAGCTACAGATTCCAAAAAAGTTGGCACAGGTAGCAATAAGAGGCCGGAAAAGTTAAATGTACATATAAGGAACAGCTGGAGGACCAATTTGCAACTTATTAGGTCAATTGGCAACATGATTGGGTATAAAAAGAGCCTCTCAGAGTGGCATTGTCTCTCAGAAGTCAAGATGGGCAGAGGATCACCAATTCCCCCAATGCTGCGGCCAAAAATAGTGGAGCAATATCAGAAAGGAGTTTCTCAGAGAAAAATTGCAAAGAGTTTGAAGTTATCATCATCTACAGTGCATAATATCCAAAAATTCAGAGAATCTGGAACAGTCTCTGTGCGTAAGGGTCAAGGCCGGAAAACCATACTGGATGCCCATGATCTTCGGGCCCTTAGATGGCACTGCATCACATACAGGAATGCTACTGTAATGGAAATCACAACATGGGCTCAGGAATACTTCCAGAAAACATTGTCGGTGAACACAATCCACCGTGCCATTCGTCGTTGCTGGCTAAAACTCTTTAGGTCAAAAAAGAAGCCATATCTAAACATGATCCAGAAGCGCAGGCGTTTTCTCTCATTTAAAATGGACTGTGGCAAAGTGGAAAACTGTTCTGTGGTCAGACGAATCAAAATTTGAAGTTCTTTTTGGAAAACTGGGACGCCATGTCATCCGGACTAAAGAGGACAAGGACAACCCAAGTTGTTATCAGCGCTCAGTTCAGAAGCCTGCATCTCTGATGGTATGGGGTTGCATGAGTGCGTGTGGCATGGGCAGCTTACACATCTGGAAAGGCACCATCAATGCTGAAAGGTATATCCAAGTTCTAGAACAACATATGCTCCCATCCAGGTCATCTCTTTCAGGGAAGACCTTGCATTTTCCAACATGACAATGCCAGACCACATACTGCATCAATACTTTCACCCATAGAAAACATTTGGTGCATCATAAAGAGGAAGATGTGACAAAGAAGACCTAAGACAGTTGAGCAACTAGAAGCCTGTATTAGACAAGAATGGGACAACATTCCCATTCCTAAACTTGAGCAACTTGTCTCCTCAGTCCCCAGACGTTTGCAGACTGTTATAAAAAGAAGAGGGGATGCCACACAGTGGGAAACATGGCCTTGTCCCAACTTGAAAAGCCATGAGAATTGAAATTTAACTTATTTTTCCCTTAAAATTATACATTTTCTCAGTTTAAACATTTGATATGTCATCTATGTTGTATTCTGAATAAAATATTGAAATTTGAAACTTCCACATCATTGCATTCTGTTTTTATTCACAATTTGTACAGTGTCCCAACTTTTTTGGAATCGGGTTTGTATTTTAGCAGCAGTTTCTCAGCATTAGATTGTCCAAATGTAATACAAATGTATATTTTCTAAAAATATAAAATGGGTCTTTAAATATGTGTATGTCAAGTTTTTATAAATGTCAAGGATTGCACAAAAAGGCTACCTTTGTTCCAAATGCTGTAACTTTTGATTACTTTATGCTAATCACCACAAAATTTGATCCAGATGCAGAACACATATAGGGGAACATCAGCATTTTTTTTTTCTGCTGCCATATTTCCTTCCTGATTTATTGCATGTCAAATAACAAATATTTGTAAAATGATAAAAATATATATACAAAAATAAATGGTCTTTTAACAGCAGTTTCTCAGCAATAGATTGTCCAAATATATCTCCTTGCTATAGTTTTATAATTTGAGTCTTTAAAGTTGTGTGTGTCACTATAAAAATACCTTAAAAATATTTAACTGATTAAAACTAGAGGCATATCTTAACTTTAAGGTTACTTTTATCATGCAAACTACCTATATACAGCATGTTATATGCACAGTCGTATTCGCAGCAGATACATGCTGCCCATCATAAATCAAACGAGACAGACAGGGGTCAGAAAAGGTGACAGAATGGACGATACTCATCTGTATTTGCAGTACACAAGCCACGGTTCATGCTGCCAGTGTGAAAGCGCACTCCCGCTCTCCATACGCACAGCTTCCACGCGTGCGGTGTGACGGAACATGTAATACACGTGCATGATGTCATTGTTCTCGTGTTTTTGTTGTTTATACAGAGGCCATTTTCAAAAACTTGCACTTTGAAAAAAGTTTGCTTTCAGGCACCCAAAACGCTGTTGTCGTGTAAATGAACATCCAAAATGCATAACAAATTTTAAGTTGAAAATGGTGTAGTGTAAATGACCCCTTATTCTGGCACTAGGCTTAAGCCTTGTCTGTGAACTATAGGGGTATAAATTGACAATTAAATAATCCTGGCAGAATCTAACTGGCAGCCAACTGGTCATAATCAAGAGTAGTAAATATAAGGGACCACCTGTCAAAAATGATTGAATGATTTGAACTTTGACCTCTGCCACACCCTTCCCCTCCCCACCATTGTCCTTGACCACCCAAGTCGACGTCACCTTTGACCATTTCCTTTTTTAAATATTATATTACACATTTCAACACTTGTCACTTGTGTAACAAAACAAATATTCCCATAATTCGCTGTGGCAACACAGGAATGATAAAAACACACAGATAAAGCATCAATTACACACCTAATGCATCCTTTGCTCTTCATTCTGTCACACTAGTGCTAAAAAGCTTTCTGTCTCTGTCAGGAAGTGAAGAAAGAAAAAAAAGAAATGATAAATACTGCATGAAGTTGCCCAAAGTGTCCATTTTACTCCCTTAAATTAAAATCACTTGAATGCACATCACATCATAATAACTTCCGAACCCGTAATTAGGAACTTCCCCAGAGAACAGGAAGCCACATGAGTGTTAGCCAAATCTCTTCCACACTTCTCGTAAAGGAGTGTTAATTGTGTGGCACAAGAGTGACTGTTACTGGAGTTCCTGATCATGAAAAGTGTTTCAAATCAGTAACTTATGAGGATCCATTTCCATCAGGATGCAACCTTAGAACACAGCAGACTATGTAGGAAGCGAGTGGTGAGGCACATCACTAAGGTTTGGGACAGAATACATTCCTACGTACAAGTTCCTAAGATCTAGACAACCTCTGGCAAAACGCTTGGTAAGACTCAACAGTTATGCTAAATATCCCCCCCTGCTTTTCATAATCTTCAAAATAGTGTCCCAGCTTTTCAAAATTAATATCATAACATTACAAAACTCTATTCTCAATTGTTTTTTTTTTTGTTTTGTTTTTTTAAATGCCAAATATTTTCATAATGGAGGGCACTTGCTAATAGGACAAAGTGCTTTTTTGTCTTGATTTGGAAACTCTTTGGAACCAAATGCTTTAGAAAAGGTCAGTCAAGTAGCGTCTTTAAATGATTAGTGCATAAATGAACAACGATGGCATTTAAGACCCCAAACTCCATCTGCTCGACTATTAAACCCTCAGCGCTATACAAGCCAAATGCTTGTGGCTTCTTCATATTATCTGCAGGAAGGGCGAGTTCAAGGACACACAACAAAAACAAGCTAGCAATGGCTCACGTCACACAACACACAACGACATGATCAGATTAGTTTGTTTCGTAAGTACACACATTTATTTCAGCACTGTGGCCTTTGAATAATCAGACAGTGAGAAGTGACACTTGATGTGAGTGCTGATGTCACAATAGCTCTGCAGACACATCAAAATAAAATCTGCAACTAGAAGTGAAGGTTTCTTTGCAAACTTTAAGCTGGCTTGGCAAAAACGTCAGCTTGGTGATCAAGGGGGATCAAAACGGAAAAAAAGGAAGAGGCTTTTAAGAGCAGGGACAATAGATCTCAATTGAACGTTTGGTGGTTGGTTGGAGTAGGAGTTTTAACTGTAACTAGGCCACTATAGGGCAGAAAAAAAAAATAATATGAACAAAACTATAAGGATGTGAATTTGGAATTGGCTACTGCCAACAATTGAGGAAACTGAATCCAAAATGTCTTCATCTCGATTTAAATATTTCTTGACTATAATGCAGAAAAAATATATACTCACCAGCCATTTCATTAGGTACACTTGTTCAGCTGCTGATTAATGCAAATATATAATCAGCCAATCACATGGCAGAAGCTCAATGCATTTAGGCATGTAGACATGGCCAAGACGGTTCGAAGTTCAAATTGAGCATCAGAATGGGAAAGAAAGTGATTTTGAAGCTGTATTTCAGAAACTTCAGATTTCAAATTTCCATTCACAATTCTCTAGAGCAGTGGTTCCCATGTTGCATCCTTTGTCTGACACACCCACATCAGATTTTGGAGTCACTACTAATGAGCTGATAACTTGAATCAGGTGTGTTTGATTGAGGAGACATGCAAAATGTGCACTGTTGGTGGGCCTCCCGGAATGTGGTTGGGAAACACTGCTCTAGAGTTTACAGAGAATGGTCCAAAAAAGAGAGAATGTCCAGTAAGCGGCAGTGGTCAGAGAATGCCCAGACTTGTTTGAGCTGATAGAAGGGCAACTTAAATAAGCACTTGTTACAACCACGGTCTGCGGAAGAGCATCTCTGAGCTACAGCAGCAGAACAACACACTTGTGACACTCCTGTCAGGTAAGAACAGCAAACTGAGACTACAATTCGCACAGCGAAAAAACATGGCTTGGTCTGCTGCGTCTTGATTTCTGCTGCAACATTCAGATGGTAGGGTCAGAATTTGGCGTAAACAACATCCTGCCTTGTATCAATGGTTCAGGCCTGTGGTGGGGTAGTGGTGTGAGGGACTAAGGGACCCTTAGTATTTGAGCATCGTTCAAACGCCACAGCTTACCTGAGTATTGTTGATGACCATGTCCATCCCCTTTATGACCCCAGTGAACCCATCCTCGGATGACTACTTCCAGTAGAATTGTGAGCCATGTCACAAAGCTCAAATCATCTCAAACTGGCTTGGTAACACTTTGCAATACGGTTTCATTAGTTAACTTAGTCAACAAACTAACAAATGAAAAATACTTCTACAACATTTATTAAAGAGATAGTTAACCCAAACATGAAAATGATTACTCTAACTCATGTCGTTCCAAACCCGCAAGAACACAAATGAAGATCTTTTTGATGAAATCTGAGAGCTTAAATTGAAGCCTAAATTCAATCTGTTCATCATATTAAGCGATTGTGTCTCTGCAGAAAATTTGGACTAAACTGCTCAATTTGTATGGATGAGTTTTTGATCTCTTTATGAACTTTTTTTTAAGCGTGAAAGTGGTAGTTGCGTAGCTGTCAACGAGGGGCGAAATCTCTCAGATTTCATCAAAAGTTCTTCATTTGTGTTCCAAAAATGAAAAAGTCTTACGGGTTTGGAACGTCATGAAGGTGAGTAATTAATGAGAGAATTTTCATTTTTGGGTGAACTAACCCTTTGATCTTAGTTAATGTTCATTTCAACATTAATACTAATACATTATTAAAATCAAAAAGTTGTATTTCTTAAAATTAGTTAACGCACAGTGAACTAACAAACAATTAATGACTTAATTGTATACTTAATCTTTGTTAATGTTAGTTAATACAAATATTACTGTAACAACTGTATTGCATAATATTAACAAATTAGACCTTAGTGTAAAGTGTTACCACTGGTTTCTTGAGCATGTCATTGAGTTCACTATACTTAAATGGCCTCCACAGTCACACCAGATCTCAATGCCATGAAGAATTAAATGGATAGTTCGTTAAATTCTGTTATAATTTACTCAGTAGTCAATGGCTAGCATCAACTGGTTACCAACATTCTTTAAAATATCTTATTTTGTATTCAGCAGAATAAATAAATTCATACAGGAGGACCAACCCTGTACTAGCAAAATGTAGGCCTACCTAATAAAGTAGCCGGTGAGTGTATTTTATAAAATAACTGTCTTGTTATCTCAAGATAACAAAAGTTTCTTGTGATCATGACTTTATCATTTCTCATGAGCGTTTCATTCTGAAATACAGCACTGCACCCGGAGTCTACTGTTGCTATAGCAACAAACACAACTTTCACGTGCATCTGATCGACGGATAAACCGTGCGCTTTTATATGTTGTGGATATTTCAGCAAAATCTTTGCTTCGCTTAATAAACATTGTATTTATGTAATTAATATGTTTAAATTATCAAAAGCGCAGGCGGAGTGCCTTCAGAAGGATGGCAGATTATTCTGTAACTATTCTAAAAATCGTTTAGAGTTGCTTGGAATCAACCCACTTTATTTTCCTCATTAGTTTGAAATAAAATTACATAATTTGTTATTATAGTATCATACTATCCTGTAGGATAGGCTGTGACTGGTATCGTGTGCGTTCCTTCTATGCGATTCCATTAAAAAGAGGTGCAATACTCCAGATTTCTAAAAAAACAAACGTTTAATCCAGTTGCTATAATACAATCTTGGGATGCTGTTTGAGAAGAGTGTTCATGTATATGTGTGTGGTTTGCTACAAAGAAATGTACAAAATACAATAGTTTTAGTTACATAGTATTACTTAATTAAATTATAGGCTGCTACACATCTTTACATAGGCTATAAATCATTTCTTATCAACAGACTATCTATCTATCTATCTATCTATCTATCTATCTATCTATCTATCTATCTATCTATCTATCTCTCTATCTATCTCTCTCTCTCTCTCTCTCTCTCTCTCTCTCTCTCTCTCTCTCTCTCTCTCTCTCTCTCTCTCTCTCTCTCTCTCTCTCTATATATATATATATATATATATATATATATATATATTTTGCTCGGGCTGATGATTAAAACGGCATCTTAAAGATGCATAATAAGGTGCAAAGAGAATACAGTGAGTTAAACAGTAAGCTTAGTATCACACCGGACACTACTGCGGTAGTGGAGTTGTGATGAGTCGTGCATCTGCAGTAGAGCGTAATAATACAGATACACTTTCAAGCAAACTTATCACATTCAACCATTTAACATTAGTTAAATTAATTACTTCATGCACACAATACTGCACAAATTATAGCGACCACGAAAGGTCTTCAACGCGTTCAATCTGGGCCAGTATGAACTGTCTAACACTGTAAGGTGGATATGGCTATGCCGCACCCCATCAGTTATTTGGTTCTATACTGCCACCTGTCGGTGCAGTTGTATAACTTAGAGAAGATTAAGTCGTGATCACGAGAAAACAACGTTTGTTATCTCGAGATCACAAGAAAATATAAAGTCATGATCATGAGAAAACAACTTTTTTTATCTCGAGAAAATTAAGTCGTGATCACGAGATAACAGAAAAAATATATTATCCATGGCCGTTCAGGGCTTCCGTATTTTTTTGTTTTGTTTTTCATTTTTAGATATTAATGCTGTGACAATGACCTGCTGCACAAATTTAAAAAAAAAATTGGGCTTGCACATTTGCGCAGCAGGTCATTGTGTCGCAGCATCATACATGAGATGAGTCAGCCTCCGTCAGTGAAAATGCACCCGTCACAACAACCTGATGCCCCATTGTGTTTTTGCTTCTCATATTTTTGCTTTGAAAGGCTTAATGAGAGAGATATTTGCCACATGGAGTTCCAGAAAATTGCTTTAGGCATGCCAGATATGCATCGGAATGTAAATTTACACAAGGTAAAACTCATCAGAAGATGCCTGAGTCACGACAGATGTTTCCTTTAGTAGTCGGAAGCCTTAAATAGAGCATGTCATTTATATCTGCAAGAGTAAGATTATCATTCTTACAATTTAATTCAAAATAAGCAATGTATTATGTTGAAGTTTCTAATAAAGTTATCAACTTGTATTAGAGAGTGACTTTTTCCAAAGCCTTGTATGGGTTTGGTGAGTTAAATTCAAACCCTGGTTAACAGTAAGAGAATATTTGTACGGTGGCAGGTGGAATAGTTAAAGTTATGAGTAGAATGAAAGTAGCTGTTTTTTTTTTTTCTTCAATAAATTGGCTTGACACAATGTAATAATCTTAGTGTCAGTAATAGTGCTCACATACTCAGTGATGAGTTTCCCCCATAAAACAGAAGCACTGTTTTAGCATCAAGACGGAAAAAAAAGAAAAAGAAAATACGAAAACCTGCCCCCCAGACAGTTATTACAGTGACTAATCATGTAATATTAGCACCATGTTGCTGCAACAATATTAATCTTTATTTCCTTTTACTTACTTAAAGCACCACAAATGTGCCATGTAAACACTGCAGTGTATTACTCTTTGAAGGAAACCTTGTGTTAAAAACACTCCATTAAACCTCAATTTCATCATAAAAAGCTGAATTTCCACTTTCATTCATATTTAATTCTATATATTCACTCAACTACATTAATTAGAATGGAACGTATTAAAATTTACAGTTGACAACAAAACAGGGAACAAGCCTCAAGCAAATCATGAAAAATATTCCACATTAAACAATCAGATTGCATAAATAGTTTGAAAGTATGGCACTCAGTTACACACATTACCAAACCAAATCAAACAAAAGTTCATTTTCATGGCCATTAAGGATGTGAATCTCACAAAAACATGTGAAATGTGTATAATACATCTGGACCTTTTACTATTGAGGTTGTTTTAATGATGATTCTCATTAGTGTGATACATATTTTGTTTAATTAAAACTAATACAACAAATACTACCATGATGTTCAATTAAAAAAAAAAAAAAAAAAAGAAAAAGAGAGACAATTACATTTGAGGATGAAACTGAATGGTTCTAAAACATGCTTCAGTTTCTGCTTACAAACAATAATGTTATATTTTATTTTGAGTGAAATATGACCTAGACATGTTCTTGTGTCAAGCAAAAACACTTACCCAAGTACCTCGATAAGGTGGATCCATTTTTGGAGTTCCCAAAATAGCTATTCTCTACCACAAAAGGCCTTAAGGAGGAAGCAAAAAGGCACCAAGTTGTGAAGATATAGAAACCACAGAAGCTCTTTCCTCTTTTTATATATATGGGCTCTGGCTTTCTAAAGCTTTCTGAAGTGGTAAAGTGCACTGCATGGGCTGCTTTTGGGGAAATGTAGTCAGACATTAAAGGTTTTCACACTGTTGCTTTTTGACAGAGGCATGGTCGTTAAATTGATTCTTCCAGTCCAGCATGTAAGAAAGCCAGCGGTGGAACAGAGACTTCCACTGGAACTCCACTTCATCAATACTCACTACAGCAGAGAAAGAGAAAGAGAGAGAGAGAGAGAGAGAGAGAGAGAGAGAGAGAGAGAGAGAGAGAGAGAGAGAGAGAGAGAGAGAGAGAGAAAGTGAGAGGGGCAGGTCAAGTTTGAGACGCAAGGATATTGGATTTATCATACTGCAAATGAGAAGTGAAGTCATTTAGGCCAGACAAACATTCAGGAGACCTAAACAGCACCCGCATGATTTGAGTTCGTGCAGCGGAGCATACGTGCATTATCGTGGAAACAGCCCTAATGAAAAAGTTATAAATTGCTTTACATTTTTCTCATCATGAAGCTGTATATTGTACTTCGATTGAGCATAATGAAAACCTCATTCAAAACTCTGTTCAATGTTTTGGCCTGTTAAGTACACTCACCTAAAGGATTATTAGGAACACCTGTTCAATTTCTCATTAATGCAATTATCTAAATCAACCAATCACATGGCAGTTGCTTCAATGCATTTAGGGGTGTGGTCCTGGTCAAGACAATCTCCTGAACTCATGCATGGTTGTTGGTGCCAGACGGGCCGGTCTGCTCAGTTACTGGGATTTTCATGCACAACCATTTCTAGGGTTTACAAAGAATGGTGTGAAAAGTGAAAAACATCCAGTATGCAGCAGTCCTGTGGGCAAAAATGCCTTGTTGATGCTAGAGGTCAGAGGAGAATGGGCAGACTGATTCAAGCTGATAGAAGAGCAAATTTGACTGAAATAACCACTCATTACAACCGAGGTATGCAGCAAAGCATTTGTGAAGCCACAACATGCACAACCTTGAGGCGGATGGGCTACAACAGCAGAAGACCCCACCGGGTACCACTCATCTCCACTACAAATAGGAAAAAGAGGCTACAATTTGCACAAGCTCACCAAAATTGGACAGTTGAAGACAGGAAAAATGTTGCCTGGTCTGATGAGTCTCGATTTCTGTTGAGACATTCAGATGGTAGAGTCAGAATTTGGCGTAAACCGAATGAGAACATAGATCCATCATGCCTTGTTACCACTGTGCAGGCTGGTGGTGGTGGTGTAATGGTGTGGGGGATGTTTTCTTGGCACACTTTAGGCCCCTTAGTGCCAATTGGGCATTGTTTAAATGCCACGGCCTACCTGAGCATTGTTTCTGACCATGTCCATCCCTTTATGACCACCATGTACCCATTCTCTGATGGCTACTTCCAGCAGGATAATGCACCATGTTACAAACCTTGAATCATTTCAAATTGTTTTTTTGAACATGACAATGAGTTCACTGTACTAAAATGGCCCCCACAGTCACCAGATCTCAACCCAATAGAGCATTTTTGGGATGTGGTGGAACGGAGCTTTCGTGCCCTGGATGTGCATCCCACAAATCTCCATCAACTGCAAGATACTATCCTATCAATATGGGCCAACATTTCTAAAGAATGCTTTCAGCACCTTGTTGAAGCAATGCCACATAGAATTAAGCCAGTTCTGAAGGCGAAAGGGTGTCAAACACAGTATTAGTATGGTGTTCCTAATAATCCTTTAGGTGAGTGTATATGCACTAGAGCTGCACGATTAATCGTTAAAAGATTGCGATCTCGATTCAAACGGCCATGCAATCTCATTCCTAAATGACAACAATTTGCATGTCTATTAAATAAGGGTTTAAAGGACACTTCGCTCGCAAGATGAGACACAAGATTGGGTTCACAAGAACGAGATGAGATTTTTGCACAGTATTTTTAAGAAATCCTGGAAAAATAGTCTGCAGGTAGCCTGGGTAAACCCAGCCCGATCTGCTGGCGATTTGATTTCGTACATACTGTACATACTTTTTTCCTGCTTGTGCTACACTTTACAATTTGCAGGGACCAAATCACAAACCCACCTGGCGCGCTATTGGCGGGTTTAACACAATGACGGATAGAGAAGCGATGGATCGTTGGTCTGATTGGGTGAAGGACTATCCAATTGCATACAGAGTCATTTGAACTATGCCCGTTGATCACGCCTCTTGTGGTCTGATTGGTTGAAGGACTATCCAATTTCGTACAGAGTCATTTGAACTATGCCAGCTGAACACGCCTCTTGTGCAGTAAAAATACAGAGCAGACTGCAGGTGCATTTTGAAATGTTTTAACTAATCATCTTGTAATGAATTAGGGTTGGACGACGTTTACCAAATTGGCATCAGACGACGTCTACAGTGAAACATCACGATGGATGATGACATCGGGTGGTCGTGTTTGAGCATTAAGCTGTTAATGTGGCGCACGTCTGAAGAAAGAGAGAACGCAGACGGAGCTGAAAGGGCTTGAATGAAGCTTGTTTGGCTTTAGATAAAACTACTAGAGGATATAGTGCTGAAATATCATTACCACAAACGATCCTGAGTGCTTGTGGTGTGATCCGCACCGCTTTTTTGACGCTCTGCTCACTTCAACTATAAACAGGAAAATGGTGATACCGTTCGGTCTCGCGGTCCAGATGGAAACGTGGGTCCGCCATTTGAATATCACTGGTTTAGTTTGTGTAAAACATCTAGTAGTCTATAATTTGTTTTTTTGCACAAGAACATCTTTAGTGTTTAAATTGTGTTCATCGAACAGTTTTGAATGTAATTTGTATTGTGATCGGGAACAACATTATTTGAGGGGGGCAGGGAAAGTCCTATAATGAATGTCATTTCATTTCTACTTTGAGTATGAATTATCATATGCATTAAAAAAAAAACAACATACAAGCACTGTAAAAGGTTTTGCCACAATCTCAACTGACTGGCTTCTCTCCTGTATGAGTCTCTTCAGATCTTACTGTACATGAATTATGAGCTTTTGATTGAGGCTGTGTGTGACCTCCTAATTAAACTCCTCTCCACATATTGAACAGAAATAAAAACAGTATAAATAAGTTTTTCTTAGACTTAAGTGCAACCTTGATCAAATTACTCTCAATATACAAAGTGTAAATAGAAACTAAAATAGAGACCAGATCTAAGAGGTGGTTACAACTACACAGTCCAGCCTAAGATAGGTTTGATGTTGGTAGACAGGCTATTGTATATGTTGCCTAATTTGCACATATCAAGGAGCTCACGTTTTACTTTCGCTTTCAAATCCGCACATGCATTCTGCAAGACATTTATCAGACGCTAGGCTCTGTTGCACAACGAATCCTCCCCCATTGTCACAGAGTCACAGCACCACCAACGCACATGCATCGTCACCAGATCTCCACGCTCCGCCCACTCGTTCACAATCCCCAGAGTACTGATCACCTGCACCTCATCATCACAGACACTATAAGCAGCACACTCTCCCTGCACTTCACTGACTGGTCTCGTTACACGTACCTGGACTTCTTACCTGCTACTCACCAGAGATTCCCATCGACTCCTTCCTACGCTTTCCTTGTCTCCTTGTGCTCTCCATTATCCAGTTACCTTCTTCAAGATTCACCCAGCTAAGTGCCTTTGAAGTGCTAGTTCTCATCATTCCTGCATCCCTTGTTTGCCTGTGTTCGTGTCTCTGTTAAATAAACAACACTCAGCTCACCTGTCTCTCTGCCTCCATCTGTGTCCTGACACCCTTGGTTTTGTTAGTCATCTTGTCTTACTCGCCTCAAGTGATCAGTGAAAATCTGTTATCTTCTTTCACCCTCACACTCGGTCATGGCGAAATCGCGAGACAGCTTTTCACCTCGACAAGAAATCTCTTCAAATTTTAATATTGTGAGATACCGTGCCACGAGATCTCATAACCCCTACTATTAAACATTTGACAAAAATCACACGGGAACATTCATATCAGCGACGCACTGACGCTGATCCAGAGAGGACAGTTGTCATGTATAGGTATGAAACAGCTTCACAAACAGTCAAAATTTCTGTTACAAATATTCATATTCAATTACAGAACTGTGATAAGTTTATAGTTCAGATTTAAACACTGTCTACCAGTAGCGATCAAAATAGAACGATTACATTACATTGATTACATTGTTACACCACCAGGTGGCGACAAGTGACTGTTAAAGAATGCATTTGTCATTGAATCATTCAAGAGATTTGTTCAAAAAACACTGATTCATCCAGTAATGAAACAAGTGAAGTTGGCCATTGATGAATGAATCATTGAATCGTTCATTCAAACCGAATAAATTATAAATAATTCAAAACAATTCATTCGGATTCATTAAACGTTTTAAATAGACGGTTGTAATTAACATTTGTCAGAACCACTAGTAAATTAATTTTTGTTTTAGTTTGTTCAGAATCATAGGAGAATCGTGATCTCTGTTTGAAACAAAAAAATAAATAAAAATCATGATTCTCAATTTATCCAGAATCGTGCAGCTCCAATATGCACAACGGTTTTTAACGGAAACCCAAAATAAATAATGTTGGAAATATTCGCTGACGGTGAATACTGATCTCCAAGGTAATGCGTAAAAGAGATACTGTGCTATTGTATGACACCATAAGTCACAATTTGTACATGTACAATTTTATGGCGCATTTTGTCATATTTACAGAAACTTGTCATATTGTATGTGGAATGTTTTTGACCGTTTAATAATTCTTGTGTTCCACAACATGCAACATTTTTTGGGGAACTATTCCTTTAAAGACCAACTTCTCTGAGCAGTATACCAACATAATCATGATTCAAGCAGAATGACATTGTAAATTGCACAACCTTGATAATTTATTTAAATTGAAAAAAAAAAAAAAAAAAAAAAAGGAACTTAAGTTATTAGCTAGTTATTTTCTAAATTCTATATTTAAATTCTATGCTAAAATTCCTTTGCATAAATTACTAATCTTATTTTCACAGAGCATTCAGTGCTGCTGAAAATGCCATTAAAAAGTTACTATTTTAGCTCCCTTACTTTCAAGCACATGTGCTATAGTTCAATTGTTCAGAATAGAGACTCACGGCTTGCATGCAACAGAATGTCACTTGATCCATGTCAGAGAGAGAGAGAGAGAGAGGAACATGGCAGAATAATCATGTTCTTTATTTATAATGAAATCGAGCGAGGACAGAATCACTTGAACATCAGGGACAAGCACATTTGTACTTAGTCTGTCAACAAATTTCTTCAAACATTTCTATTTAATATAAAAAAATAAAAAAATAAAAACAGTTTAGTAGTAAGCAACATAGGATTAATTCCTGTTATGCAGTAACTTTTCAACTCTATAACTTTAAACCATAAATAGGGCTGTTATACCTATTTTTCCTATAAAAGAGTATACCAGACTTTCAGAAATACGAACTTAAACATTATTACTTGATTATATGCACAATGGCAAGAAAATATCAAATCCATTGTTAATACATTTGTGATGTTTTCAATCCAAATTCAATGTCACTAACTAAAGGATGGTGTCATTAAGGAATTGGCTTATGTTAGTTAAAGGAATTTTTACAAAAGACTGACAGGATAGAAAATGGTTTAGACTCGAAATTAAATGTTTAGTTTTTAACATTTTTATTTACCCTGTGTCTACTTGTTTGTGATATTGTGGAAAAAAAACAAAAAAAACAACAACCTTTGTTTCATATTTTATCTAATATGCTAAGGCATGATGGGGAAATGCATTTGTACTGCATTGTAGAACTGGCCCAAATAACAAGCTGTTTTCAAATACCCGCATTTCCTACCTGCTATATTGCAAATGTTCAGAGCTGGCTGCTGGTTCAATCCCTGCAAGTAGCGTGCCATGAGCCATCAATGTTGTGCTCTTGATTAAGACACTTAATCCCAGGATGCTGCAGGGTGATTGTATCTGAAATAAGTTTATGGCGTCGACTTGGCTCAGACTCCATAAATCACTGTTTACTTTGCAGACTAGCGTTTGGTATAAAAGGAGCGTTTGGCCAAATGGAGTTTACCATCTAGACCTGATCCCACTCACATGCCTTTCAGCAAATCAGCTACTACGACTGGATGCTGCATCACTAATTAATATTCATGAGCTGAGTTGATAAAGTTTCTTCGTTCCTATGCCCCGACATAAAAAAAAAAAAAAAAATTTGTGCACAGGCGTTGCAGTCTCAAAAGAGTGGGCGAGGTAGCGAATCCACTGGGAATGGCTTTGCCGTCACAAGCGCCAGGGAGACGGCACACTGCCCGCAGTGACAATAATTCAATTTGCACATATGTGCATTTGTATGCGCAGTCACTGGCGCCTGACCTCTAGTACATAAACAAGACAAGGCTACTTCTTCACCTAGACTCAAATCAGAATCGATTCATTCCATTTCAGTGTCAAATTCAATTCTGCTCCCTACGGTCGCACTACCTGGAACTCCAATTCTCTTCCGTTTTCTACCACCGATAATACCGACAGCCAGAACTTTGAGTTTCCAGACGCAACACTATTGAGCGTCACCTTGCAAAGACCTCCAAAAAGCAGATTAAAAGCATCAGTCTATATTCATTGCTCTAATCAGTAATGACAGCTGTAAAGGCAGCCCAAGGTTTACAAGATGATTTTAAGTGTGCCAAAAGCTGTTTAAATATACAAACGTACAAGCAACCGCTTCCAGTACATAATGCCGTGACTTGCTCTCCCATCTTATGTTTAGTAACGCACTTAAAAGCACACGTCTCTCACCGCAGGGCTAGAAACAGACCACAAGCTACACGCTTGGTTGAAAAAGGTTTAAATGAGCGAGGAACTACAGGGAAATGCTCTTCATTTTCTCTTCAAATAGCTTGCCTTCCACTGTTGAACCTTTAGCAAAATACTCACTATAGAATATCAAACCTACTATACCTGAAAACACCCTGATGGCAGGGAAACCTGTATAATGGATAAAATGGATTCACAGCCAAGACTAAAGCATTCAAACCCATTTACACTGAATTTAAATGTATAGCGTTTTAAATTAGCACCATTTCAGCAACATATTTATTCATTATCCATGTGTCCTTATGAATACATTCTGAACATGTTAAACACGTACTTGCTATCCATGGCGGGGACAGAACAGCTTTTGAGGAAAGTGTACATTTCAATCTCAAGCTTCTGGATTCCAGGCCAAATCATTCTACTCGTTTTATTGTCATGCAATGGAATGACAAAGTAAAATGAGTAACTATGAAACACTAAAGATAGTGACAGGCTATTTTCTGAAAAGCAGGAATATCTAACCTGGGTATCACAGTTTGGTTCATACAAGCCAGAATAGTATTAGTATTACAGCTTTCCTGTAGCTCAAACAATAAGAGTGTGGCTCTAGCAACGCCAAGGTCATGGGTTCGATTCCCAGGGAAAGCAAGAACTGATAAAAATGTAAAAATGTGTACCTTGAAATCAATGCAAGTCGCTTTGGATAAAAGAGTCTGCCAAATGCATAAATGTAAATGTATTAGTGGTGCTTGCTGAGGCAACATTTCCCATATGATAAACAAACATATGGCTTGGCTTGTTGAGGACAGGTGTGTTACTTTGCAGACTTAGGTTTTTCTACCTGACGAAATGACAAAACGGGTCAAAAAAAAAAAAAAAGTCCAAACAAACTCCAGGAGGCGTCAGTGATGTCGCCTCTAGAGGCTGTTCTTGTACTGTATAATGACGGCGGACCCTTCTCAGCCATTCCAGCAATGGACCCAACAGAAAATCTATCGGTATGGATTTTTGCAGATAACCAAATGCTCCAGCCCTTCGCAGGCAAGCGCTCACATTTTCTTTATGATGTGTATAAAAATATAAAAGTAGATTAAAATAGTTATCAAAGCATAATAATCTATAATAATCTAATTGTATAGTTTAATAATCTACAAGTATTCATGTAGCTCAAATAGCTGAGACTCAAAACCATGATGTTGGATTTAATGTAATCCAATTTGCTTTGGATAAGAGCATCTATCTAATGCAAAAATGTAAATAATTGATGTGCTTTTGAAACACTCAAGCACCTCCAGTCCTGCATTAAGCTCCACTAGCTGGCCAGGTCTACACTACAGGTGTCCTCAAGAGACTAGACGATGACACATGTGCTGGCCAGGCAGAGCTGAAGAGACAAGCAGAAGCGAGCATGTCATGATTTTCTTTGTTTATGTGGTGTGGGTGGACGGTTGTTCTCATTCTGTGACTCTCACCTGTGACATACTGCAGTTTTGGCAGGAAACTGTCCCAGAACTTGCACTGCTGGGCTCTAAGCATCCGGAGTGTTTGTGACAGGCCGGTGTTAAGCGTGACATACTGCTGATGTTCCAGCGTGAATGGCGGCCAATCTGCTCCCTCCACACTCGGATCCCTGAAACATCAAGCCAGGAAAATCAACCGAAAGGTCGGTTTATGTATGGCGCCAAGTTCAATCAATACATTTCTGCCCCAAAACAACTCAACAACTGACTTAATAGCTACGACGTTTACACACTCTTGTAAAAAACGCCTTGCAGTCCTTTAGAACAAGTAGCTTTGAATCTTAAATGCACAATCCCAGCAAAGCAAAGTCTTCAAAACAAGACATTTAAGGAATTGCATTGATACTTTTCATAAGCAAATCTTGCCCATTTCAGGAAAAGATTAACTTCAGCGTGTTCCATTGTGATCCTGCTTCTTGATCATGTTCATTGATATATTAGCATCATGTAATTCCCCTCCAGTGTGAAAAGTGTATGAAGTGTTAATTGAAAGAAACTAAGCTTGCTCACAGCCACAATAGTTTCTGCTGCTCCATAATTTATATCAAACAAATGAGGATGATAATCAACACTAGCCTGCCAGCATCACCAAGACTTGTTTTGGTTTTTTTACACATCAACTGAAAAAGTGCGAGCTGATGAAAGCCTGTCTCATCAAGATATTATGGATTAAACTTCTTCAAATTTACACTGGTTAATACTTTTCTCAGAGATAAATGGAAACAATTCCCTCACTGTTTCTAGTAAGTATATGCAAATACATAGAAATCTTGTAAATACAAATTTGAGTATGATATTCTCAGTATTAAAAGAATAGTTCGTTCAAGAAAGAAAATTTGTCATTCCAACACCTTACAACATTATTTTTTTTCTGTTCTGTGGAAAACAAAAATCCAGAATGCTTGCACTGATTTTTTCCAAAAAGTGAGAAAGTCCTGTCAGATGCTTCAAAAGGGACAAAAAGAGCACCCATGGTAGTCAACATGGTACATGGCACCAAACAACATGGTAGTCCATGTTTTGACCACCACAAGTGTTTTTTTTTTTTTTTTTTTTTTTTTTTTTGTGTTAAACAGACCAAATTTAAGTCGTCATTCACTGACAATGCCCTAGGTAGCTTTCAAGCCTAATTCACACTAGGGCTGGAACAAACTTTTTTTTTCCTCAATCGATTAATCTAAAGATTATGTATTTCCTCCCAGTTAATTATTGATTTTTTCTGAATAGTTGATTAATCCTTTAGTTAATTTACCGATAGATAATAACCAATAAATAATAACCGTAACTAATCAATGTATGAACTTTTACCTAATGATGCAGTGTAGGCCTAATTAGGAAAAGTGTTTGCTATGGCTGCATTCACTTTTTGGGATGTGAAATATTGTGTTCAGTCAGAAAATTAAAGTAGCTGCTTGAATATGTTCATTCAGCTGTATGAACAAACAGCTGAAGTCACAACCGCATTCTAATGAACCATAGAGGTAACAATAGCGACGGTGTCAAAAATGGCGGTGTCCATAAAAGTGTGAAGTTTTACCACGATTGACAGTGCATAAGTAAATAAATGAGTCCAATCAAACGCAAGTTCATCCATTAGATTTTTAAGTGCTTTGTAACTGGTTGCAGAGAGTATGTTTGAGCCGCACCTTGCAGCCACGGCAGCTCGTAAAAAGTATAAGGCTGTGTGAACGCAGCTGTATTAAGCAGAAAATATGCGACTGACAAGTGTATTCTACGGCCGTGTAAAATTTCACTGTAATAGTCCAAATACTTACTCTGCCATCAAGTCGTTTTGAGGTAAGGGAGTCCCGGAATGTTTTATTTGTTTTCAGATGCTCCTGCATAGAAGTTGTGCTGCTGTGGTTTGCCATTTCTGTGCAGGGCACCATTTTATTCGGTCTCCATTTAAAACATTTCCACATTTTAGATCGGGCTCTATTTTTGTAAAAACTACCAATTTCCAGCATGCCCAGGAGCCGCCATCATTGGCTAACATAAATAGTGTGAAGAATCAACGTATTCTACGCAAATAAGACAAATTTTCATTCCAGCCCCAATTCACACTTTGGTAAGGCATGCGACAGCCAGTGATGTTTGACATTATTAAAAACATTAAACCTGGGGTGTTGTCTGCACAAGCAATATGTTTAGATATGCAAGAAAACTGTCCATTAAGGGTACTGCTCTAGTGACAAGCTGTTGTACCCCTAAAAGGAAATTTTTTTCCACTTTTTTCTGACAGTGCACGGAGGAAAAAAAGTCATACGTATTTGGAACGACATGAGAGTGAGTAAATAAAGACAGATTTAACACTGTGAATTAAGATACAATCTACTGCATGAGCGTATGTTCTGTCAAATTTACACTTACCCACTCCGAGCAAAGTTGCCCCAATGCTCCATTATCCTCCTACTCATGGACTCCTCCTCATTTGAGAATCCAAAGGTATGGTTTAGAGGAATCCCAAAAACAAATGGGATCTCATCTCCGTGCATTACACCCATCCATCGAGGCCAGGGGTTGAAGCTGGAGCGATGGTTAAAGAGGAACAATCGGGCACTGCCACCATTCTCAACATACCTACGGGCAAAATCCAGTAAGGGGCATGAAAAATAACGGTCGCCCACCAACCAGCCTAGGGCCTCTCTGTTTTTTGACTCACTCTGCTCATCTGTCCAATCAGTATACTGAAAAGCAGCTGCTTCTTTGGCTATGTCACTGAAACCAGGGAGGCCCAAGTTTACACCTGTGAGGAACTGGTCTTGATTGATAAGACTCTGGTTATGGATGCCAAATCCAGGTGCACCATATACAAGGAAGTATGTCCCTTCATCTCGGTTTAATCCTAAAAGAACATCTGTCTTCAGAAAACGTCCTGACTGGATTAAGATACTAGGCATGTCTATGAGAAATTCTCCATCCACTGTTGGCGGAAAGGGCACGCTTATTATCATGGGATCAGGAATGACATTGAATTGAAGACTGACTATCTTCTTAGGTTCAACTGCTCTTAAGCAAGCCTCAATTTCATCAACAGACTGTCCAAGTGGGCAGTTCAGAAGCTGAGCCAGAGTCAAAGAACGGTTCCAGGCCTGAGCTGGCTCCACAGCCGCCCACACGGCATTGGGACTGCCACTCTGGAGAATTGCACGGGTGAACAGACCACGGCTGCCCTGCGAAAGCAAATGGTGTCCCACAGAGCCAGCACCAGCACTCTCCCCAAACAAGGTTACGGAGGATGGATCACCCCCAAAAGCAGCAATGTTTTTTGACACCCAGCTTAGAGCCAGACGTTGGTCAAATAGACCAGCATTACCTTTAATGCTCTTACTTTCAGGTAGAGATAGGAAACCCAATGCTCCTACCCTGTAGTTCATGGACACCACCACAACTTGTTGCGACTGGCTGAGGAAACGGCCATCGTACACATCCAGGGAGGCAGTACCTGTGGAAAAGCCTCCACCATAGATCCATACAATAACTGGGATCAAGGGTTTGGCTTGGTTCTGGAGATTTATTGAGGGAGTCCAGACATTGAGGTACAGACAGTCTTCACTAATCCTTGTGTTGGAATTCCACATCTCAGCTCCAGGGAATCCTGGGTACAATGTATCCAGTTCCTGGACGCAGGAATTGGAGTACTGGGTGGCACCTCGTATCCCATTCCACACCTCAGCAGGCTCTGGTCGTTTGAATCGAAGCAGGTCCAATGGAGGCTTGGCATAGGGGATCCCAAGGAAGGCACCCACGTACTCTGAACCTCCCGGCACAGGAAGCCTCAGTCCTCTGACTTTGCCTTTGTCAGTGGAGATGATCAGTTCATCTTGCCCTGCTGCCGGTTGTAAGAACAAGAAAGCCAGAACTGGCAAAGTAGATCTAATGTGAATGCCCATCATTGTGTCTTCAAGGCTGATGAATAAAATCAAAAGGAGATCAAAATGAATTGTTTCAGAGACTATATTAAAAAACAACATGGTTAAAACTGAAGCATTTGTTTGAATGTTACAAGAACAAATTATAAACAAATGTCTAAACTGCCCTCCATATAACAAAAATAATAAATAAAAAACAAATAAATAAAAAAATACATAATGTTTACATAAGATTCTCAAAGTGACCTCAAAGAGGAGCAAAATTATTACAATGAATACCAGTCACATTTTTGAAAAGCACATTTCTACTTGAAACAAAACAAACAAAAACAAAATACAGTTTCAATGTCAGTCTACCGAGTTTTTAATTAGGTTAAATTAACTTACTGAAATAATAAAAGGTAAGTTAATAATAAAAATTAAGTCGCACAAAATTAATTTCAAAATTTGTACGCATACCTCTTGAGTCTCCAGGACCCCGAATACAAAAAAAAATGCAAAGTCAATCAGGGATAACAAAGCATGATGATGTCACCACAGTATATTTTTGGTTGGATAAAGGTTGGATCTCCCCTGTTACAAAACAGCATATTGTGACATTGCATGGCTACACAAGTAAGGCAGGAGTCAGCAGAGACAGTCAGACAGCTATTAATGACACCTCGGTTTCAGCTTACTCCAGATGGAGAGGAAAGCTCAGACAATCAAAATGCTCTCTATGATTCATTCAGTATGATGAGACACTCAACAACCCCTCCAACCCTTCTCTAGATTACTCTGCTCCAAGTGAGAAAAAAAAAAAAAAAAAAAAAATTCCACAATTTCTAAAATTAGACACCCTGATTGCTTGTTGTGATAGTGGGTAAATCCTGCTTGATTAATATGGCCTGCCTGAACTAGACAGATTGACCCAGAAGACTGAGCTTCTACGTTATTGAGAATAACTACTTTCCTTAAGTAGAAAATGCACCATACAGAGCAGCTTCAAGAGTGACAGGACAGCTTCAGGGTTGGCACATCGGGACTGTTGTTGATGATGTGGTAAATTAATTTACAAAAGTGTTTGTTTCCTCAAAACCAAACAGTTTTTCTGTCTCTTTACAGTGGTGAAAATTTCTACTTCTGCCTCTTCTTTGATGCTGTGATGAAAGGAGATCTCCTAATCGCACACAAACACTAAAAATCCTTATTTTTTTCAAATCTTGTAGAAAGCAATATGAGCATCTGAAAACGTATTAGTCTATATGGACTAGCATGTAAAATGTTGAATAGTTAATTGACAAAGACCTCACAGAAAACTAGCATTTTTTACATTTACTGAAACTAGTGTTCAAAGATACCCCCTTTGAAAGTCCCTAGATGTGCTAATTTATGGGATCCATGGGAATTTTTTTTTTTTTTTTTTTTTTTTTTTTGGCCAGGTGAAAATTGAAAGTCTGGTGGTTTAGAAAAGTAATCGCACACCTCTCTTCAAACGGTGTAGTATGTGATTATGTACACTACTGTTCAAAAGTTTGGGATTAGGTGTTTTTTATAGGTGTTATTACTGCTTGTATTCTGTAAGACATTAAATTGATCAAAAGTCACAGTAGAGTCTTTAATATTGTATAAAAAAATAAACAAAAAGAGACAATTTTGAATTATTTTTGAAAGACCATGTAGCACTGAAGACTGGAGTAATGATGTTAAAAATTCAGCTTTGCCATCACAGGAATACATTTTAAAATAGATTAAAATAGAAAACAGTCATTTGAAGTTGTAATAGCATTTTGCAATATTACTGTTGTAATATTACAGATCAAATAAATGCAGCCTTTGCCCCTGGTGAGTATAAAAATATATATATATATATTTTTTTTTAAATAGGCTCATTTTCCAACTCCCCTAGAGTTACCATTAGAGTTTTACCGTTTTCGAATCCATTCAGCCGATCTCCGGATCTGGCGGTAGAACTTTTAGCATAGCTTAGCATACATCATTAAATCTGATTAGACCATTAGCATGTCGTTCAAAAATGACCAAAGACTTTCAATATTTTTCCCATTTAAAACTTGACTCTTCTGTAGTTACATCATGTACCAAGACCGACGGAAAATGAAAAGTTGTGATTTTGTAGGTTAGGAACTATACTCTCATTGCTGCGTAATGATCCAGGAACTTTGCTGCCGTACCATGGGTGCAGTGGTGCAAAGATACTACCATCAACATAACCAACATGACAACCTGCTTGCATAGGGAGCATGCCTTGAAACCATGGAGACATTTGTGAGAGGCGATTCAGAAGATATTTACTTTGGTGAAGATCCTGAACTGTATCTATTTGAACCGGGATACACTGAAGATGAGCTTTTGGAACATAAAAGGCAAGAAAGTGTGGCTGAACAGACTGGGGCAGAAGGGAGGAGAGCAGATTCGAACCTTTACCACGCAGAGAACCATGGCTAATCGCACAGGTAAATCCACTACCTGATTTGCCGGCTGCAACTCAGCAACTACACAAACTTAGGCTGAATCATTCACTACTCCCTACGTTAGTCCACTAATACAGTTCACTTGAAGGAGTGAATGAAAAAGAGTGAGTGAATTCGGACAGCCATTGTGTGTACATCGGCTGTACACTCATTATTACGGTGCAATGTGGGATTGAATGAGTGCACTCAATAACATCCACTATGGTTTCGGACACCACTACAAACCGGTCCTCTTAAATAATGCCCTATTTGAGGGTATAGTGGGTGATTTCGGATTCAGCCTTAGTGCTGGTCATGTTGGAAGTTACCTAGCTGGGGACTATTTTCAGGCGCTGCGTTATATCATTGCGCCGCTGCACCCATGGTACGGCAGGAAAGTTCTCTGATTATTACGATAGGTGATTATTATTATTACCTAGAAAATCGGTCTGGAAAAATCACAACTTTTCATTTTCCATCGTTCTTAGTACACGATGCAACTACAGAATAGTCAAGTTTTAAATAAGAAAAATATCAAAAGTCTTTGGTCATTTTTGAATGTTATGCTAACGGTCTAATCAAATTCAAAGATGTATGTTAAGCTATGCTAAAAGTGCTACAGCCAGATCCAGAGATTGGCTTCGAAAATGGTAAAACTCAACTGTTTAACTCTAGGGAGTTGGAAAATGAGCCTATTTAAAAAAAAAAAAAAATTAAAAAATTTAAAAAAATAGTGATGAGTGTTCCTTTAAGTTTAGGAGCTAGTAATAATGATATAAATCATTAATAATAATAGACACCAATAACGATTTAATTTTACTTGTAGATTAAAATTGCTTTGATTAATCTATTAACATTAATGGTTCACAGTAGATTTCTATATCAAAGAAACCAGTAGGTTTTTGCCGTAGGAGGACTATCCCTAATGAGGAGCCGAACTGAATAAAAGGACTATGCCTCAATTTAGTCCGTGACAGAACCCACAGAATGTTAGTTTGTCAATTTAATGCCTGACTGATCTAACAAATCAAACAAAAATCATGTGAAAAACAATGCATTGGAGACAGAAAAACCTTTTCAATCAACATTTAGAAAATAATAATTTGCCAAAATGTCTTTGTAAAAATGCCTTTTTTTTTAAATATACCTTAATAACCAGAGAAAGACTGCAATACAGATAAAGAGAGGAGCAGGGGTCAAAGAACAAAAAGCATGAGGTGGCTTGTGGGAGATATCAGTGAGGGAACTAATGATGGTTTTATCCACCCGACAGCAGCATCATAACACTGGAGCCAGGTTCATGTAAATGGCATGTTTAATGTCAGGAGATCCCCAAAGATCCACAGCACTTTATCCGACTGACAATGCAGAAAGACAGCAGCAAATCTCTTGTGTCTGCAGGTTGAATTGAGAAGATAAGACTCTCTCCTTCCCTTTTTCATTTTGTCCCTTTAGACCAAACCTTCAGACAAGTTTGTTTCCCTCTTCACTCATATCTTTGTCTCATCTTACACACAGTTTTCTTCTTTTTTTTGAACCTTTGTCAAAGAGAAATCAGACATTTGGGTTGAGTTGTCAGAATCCTCTGAAGCAGATCTCAATGAGACCCAAGAGGACAGCGTGTGGGACTTCTGTTGCAGTTCTTAAGACAAGTACTATACATTTGCAAAGGCCAATCTGAACATTTGGCTTAAAGTAAACATGGAATGACATTCAAAACCCATGTTACTTCCATAATGACACATTTTCAAGTGTAACGGATAACGGATATTCAACACAAACATTATATTATATTATTTTATTTGTATTTATTTATATTATATATATATATATATATATATATTATATTTATTTATATATATATATATATATATATATATATATATATATATATATATATATATATATATATATATATATATATATATATATATATATATATATATAAAAAAAGAAAAAAATGTCGGGCCAAATTTTACACAATTGGGAATTGATTGGATCATGATAAATGGGCATTTCATATGGGAAAAATGTTCCACCTAAAGTACTGCGGTCACAAAATTCAAAAATTTAAAAACACATGCAAAATATACATTGCACAAACTGGATTGAAAAAATAATGCAAAATGATCAGCATAGCAAACAATGTGGTCAAAATTAAAAGCGCATTTAAAAAAAAAAAAAAATAGCAAGCATGAATCAAAACTTTAAACAAAAATTATATTGCACACATTTTAAACTTGTTTATGTGTTCTTCAAAATTGTTTTCCATGGTGTTATTATGGAAACCAGACCAGACCTGGACTTTATGTGTGGTTTGGTTTGGTTTATGTTGTATTATGGTTTTTACGTTCAGTTTGTGCTTATTTATTTATTAATTAAAGCATTTGAACATTCGCCGGTTCCCGCCGCCTTCCCATGACAAATAACTTTGTTACAGAGTTTCATGTAAATTAGGGCGGGATTAAGCGTCACCACTGGTCCACTGGTTGTAGATTGACAGCTCTAGCCAATCAAAGAGGGGAGTTGACGTCACTCCACTGCGGCTCATGGCTATTCCTTACTGATGCTCACTCGTACAGAGGAAGAGTTTAATTTGAAACTTTACAATGACTTTCAAGCTGTAAAGCTATCTGAACTATGGACATATACAAATGTATTCCTTGAGCTGCATGAGATACTTGCATGAGTGACGTCAGCTCCCCTCTTTGATTGATTGGAGGAGCTGTCAATCTACAACCAGTGGACCAATGGTGATGCTTAAGCCCGCCCTAATTTACATGAAACTTGAACTGCAACATTTAGAAAAACAAGCGCAGAATATGGAAAGAAGAGCGTAGAGAAAAACAGCGCAAGCATACTAAAATAAATATGAGCAGAAAATGTAAGAGCACAAAATACAGAGTAATAAAACCAAGGAAAACAACTTTTAAGAACACATCATAAACATAAGTTTAAAGGAACACGGCGACTTTTTGGACTTCAGCTTATTCACCGTATCCCCCAGAGTTAGATAAATCCATACATACCATTTTTATCTCTGTGCGTGCCATAACTCTGTCTGACGCACCCACCGCTAGCCTAGACAGTCTAGCGGAGAGCCTTTGTCTCCACAAAGACTGAAGGTAAACGGCTCCAGCTAGCCTACTGCTCAATAAGTGACAAAATAACGCCACCATTTTCCTATTTACATGTTGTGATGTGTATAGTTACATCGTGTACTAAGACCGGCGGAAAATGAAAAGTTGTGATTTTCTAGACCGATATGGCTAGGAACTAGATTCTCATTCCTGCGTAATAATCCAGGAACTTTGCTGCCATACCATGGGTGCAGCGGCGCAATGATATCACGCAGCGCCTGAAAATAGGCTAACTTCTGTCAGCATAACCAACGTGACAACCTGCTTGCGGCAGCAAAGTTCCTTGATCCCAAAGTCCCAAAAAGTCAGCGTGTTCCTTTAAGATTTGTGAAATATAATGTTTATTGTGTTTAACACTAGAACCGCCAGGGGTCGCTGTATACCTAAAACCGCCAGCAGGTAAAATTTACCCATACAGATGATTACTGTTTTGATACGGCTAAAAAACATAATGTCACTGTATTATGCCACTGTCTTCACAATGTCAAGTAATGTATAGAGTCATGAAATTATTATTTTTAGTCATTAACTATGTTTTTGTCCTGTTGTTTTATGCTATTTTAAGCAGGCTACACTAATCACTTTTTGGTGAATAAAGGCTAAATCAGTCTGCAATGACAACGAGAATTAAAAGTAAATAGTAAATACATGTTTGGGTGGTGTAATATTATAATAAAATGTAATTAATCACATATTAAGATAACCCATGTTATTTAAATTACTAAACAGACAATAAAGAGCAATAATAATCCAACGCACAGCATATGGATGTATGACAAAGGATGACATACGATATATGATGTGCAACGACAAATTCAAGCCTGCATTTTGTTCTGCATTTGTTTAGGTATATAATTTAGAATTTGAATAAAAATTGTTTTATTCATTCCATCATCGATCAGAAATATTATTTTTCAGAAAACATGAATAAATAGCAACACAGTAGCAAACAATACATCATAACAATTGCAAAACAAAAATGTATAATTAATCCAAAGTTTGAACATTTATAAATGGGCTAAAACATCTTTATTTGAATGTGTGTTGTGTGACTGTTTACAGTAAGCTAACACGTTGCTCAAACACAGTTTGAAAATAAAGGAATTATATACAGGTACATTTGACCCGCTGGCGCTTATAGGTATAAATGCCCCATTTTTATCTAAACAATTTTTAACAACAGGGGATTGTAAATAACACAATTTTAGTCAAAGTCAATGACTGGGAGCCTTGGATATTTTATTGAAAATCTGTCATGTACATTGGAAAAACAGCCATGGGTAAATTTTACCCTAGTGTTAAAGCTGATTCGTGTTGGTTATTTTTTTTAAATGCGCTTTAAATTTTTTGATTCACGCTTATGTTTTGATATGTGACTGCATTGTTTGCTATTCTGATCATTTTACAAAATCTTTTTCAGTTTGTGCAATATGTTTTACATGTTTTAATATTTTTGATTCACGTTTAATATTTTTTTTTATCTGTGACCACAGTACTCCCATAATTTCATACCACAATCCATGATAGATAATTCAATAAAAAAAAAAAAAAAAAAAAAAAAAATAAATAAATAAAATAAAACAAAGTGTCAATAAAATGGTGCGTGGGCCTTTTTAAACTAAGGTAGCAGTTTAGCTTTATTACTCAGCATGATATGGTTTAAAAAAAAAAAAAAAAAAAAAAAAAAATAAAAACACGGGCCGGGAATCCATCAGTCTACATGTTTTCCTCCTAAATCAATATCAGTTCAGCAAGGGCTGCAGAAGACTCAAAATATCCACCCACATGCACATTGCACATCTTCAACAGACAGGCGGTTTAACGAACACTTTTAATAAAGGAAACTCCTATAATATTTCCCTTGCCGAAAGCCACAGCTGTGACGCCTGCCTTCAGTAATAATAGTTAATTGCGTCATACCTTCGTCTGTTTGTGACTCTCCCACAATCCCTCACCACAAACGCCCCCCTACCGCCACTCTCAAAGGCCTGCCAAACAAGCCCTCAGAGCCGTGCTGGGCAGTTTTGCATACGATCGAGCACATTTCTACAGTCTGACTCACTCTACATCACACCATCTCCAATTATTCATCTAAATCAGAGTGAGGAGCACACAAACTTCCTGAGTGAGTCAGAAGAGCATGATGGGATGAATGCTGCTGCACTGTTTTCCTTGTGTTTCATAACCTTTTTAGGAAAACGTATAGATAGTAGAGAGTAGGCTTGCTGCGATAGTGTTACACAGGGTTTTTTTCAGCTGCAACATCGGTTACATCAATTGCCCACTGCGGCACCCCCTCCCCCCATCATCATTTAGATTTTTATAGTAATAAAAAACATTTAGTTAGAGAACAGTTTTGTTGTATTTTTCTATTAAGAATAATAATGAACCCATGATTCAAGCAATTGCCACCCCCGAATTGCGAAAGTAAAATGTGCATGGACACACAGGCATTCATAATGGTGTGTGTCCACTGGCGCAAAGCGAGCGGAGCGTTTTCAGTTAATTCCTATGGAAATTGAGCTTTCAATTGAAAATTAATTGAAAATGCTCACTCTGCGAGTGGACACACACTGCAAGTGATTTAAAAGCAAGGTGGAAAAACAGGGTAAAATGAATGAATGATTCAATGATTTTTCTAACAGTCACTTGTCGCCATCTGGTGCAACCCTCTATAATGCGAGTAAATCACTCGCATATGAGACTAAATCTTCACTCTGGGCGACTAAATAATATACATCATTAGCGCTTGAGAGTTTTGCTCTCGTCAAGTGATCTGTATGATCTCAATTCAGCTCAATGGATGCGCAGCCTACCTGTATTTGATGTACCGTAAACTCTAGTGTGAAGGTGCACAACTCTGCTGAGAGCGTTTCGCACACACACGCAAAGAGAGAGAGAGTGCGTATATGTATATATGTGTGTGTATGTATGTGTGTGTATGTGTATGTATATATATATGTGTGTGTATATGTGTGTGTGTGTGTAATATATATATATATATATATATATATATATATATATATATATATATATATATATATATATATATATATATATATATATATATATATATATATATATATATATATATATATATATATATATATATATATGCGCTTTGCATTGCAGGAATAAATTACATTTTAAAATAAATTATAAAATTATTTTATTAATTATATTCATCCCCAAAGGGGTTGGGGATGACTGAACAGATTTTTGATATTTTCTACCGCTTCCAAGAAATTCCTCTCTGAAGCTGACCTTGCCTGTGTTTGTTGTCTTATGCTAGTTAGCTTAGCATTCTAATTGGTTAACATGCTACCCAGTTGCCATCCTTTCTAATGTGGCTCTTTAGCTATCAGGTTAACCATAAGCTACATTATCTTTAAGTTAGCTTAGCATGCCAACCTGGTTAACATGCTTTTGTCATGATTTTCACACTGAAAGCTCTCTTTGACAGGTCGTGGGTTCGAATCCGGTTAGGCAAATGCTAGATCGCAAGAGATACTGTGGCCAAAAGTGGTGCAAAAGATACATTTAATATGTTTAGATGAGATCATTGTCAGAAAGACAATACCTGGAACAAAGCATGTGGTGCATTTATATTTAAAAAAAATATATAATTTTCAGTTAATTCTCAATTGAACTACTGAACTTGTGGGAGAACACATCTGCCCAGTGGCGCAACGAGATGAGCGACAGGCACCTGACCCGGAGATTGTGGGTTCAAGTCCCATGTGGGGTAACTTTATAAAATTGTGTGTAATGTTGTGTCATTTAAATTCCTTTATTATCTGGGTTGTACACACCCCTACTGTGTTGTACAAATTTTTCTTCCTCTTGGATTAGAAATAAGAGCGTTTTTGTTCATTCATTTTGAGTTCATTCTCACCTATGTTTCTGAACCAGTTTTTCCTTGTATGTTCAATTTCTGCTGTTTTTGCTCTCCCTTCTCCGCATTGCACTACAGCCCCTTCAAGGGCTTGGCCCTGTATCACTGCTTGCAGCTATATTTTTAATTGTTATAGTATTTCACAATATTACAATTTTCCAGTATTTTTGAACAAATAAAGGTAGCCTTGGAGAGGATACGAGACTTTCTAAACTCCTACTGACCCCAAATTTTTGAACGGTAGCGTAACATTACAGAAGTCAAAAGTGTGAGAGTTTACTCGATTATCAATACTACATCAACTTAAATACTTGACGTCCAAATAAAACATTAGAGGAACTTCTTGTTTACAAAAACTGCAGTGGCAACTACAATCCCACAGATTTACCCAGATCGATACTCCACACTCCTCTGGACACACACCGCTCCCTGTGCCAGCACTTACAATAGGCCATTAGAAAATGTGCTTTCGGACAATGCTGCTTTTGCCAGTCAGCCTGCAAACACTGCCATAAAACACCCAAGGTGCCACATTTATGCTGTCAGATGTCACATACTTAATCTGTCACAAAAGTGATCCATCTACCATCACAAAACTGATCAGGTTTCATAGAAGTGATTTAAAATCATGATTGTTCACTGTGTTCTGATGATATAATTCTAAAGCCTTCTGAAGGTCCACGGCTCAGTGTTAGTCTAGCTCAAAGAGGACTGTAACTAGCAACGAGTAAAAATAATTCAATATCTGATAATAAACTGTGTAAATCACTTAGGGCTGACAGTAATTATTTAATAAATGAGAAATGTCTAAAAATAACAAGAAACATCTGTTGCCTTTAAAAGGCTGTGTAACAACTCGTGATAACTGCAATGTAAGACACTTAGTTTTATAGATAATGACTTGCTTAGCATAAAATGAAGAGAGATATACAAAATGGGCTGTGATTTAAAAATAAGCTCTGAAAATATATCTGTGCATCCCAGCCTTAATACAGTTTTCCTTCTTAAAAAAAATATGGATCAATATTAAAATAAATAAATAAACAAAATAAAACCTCAATACAGCTTTAATAATTTATCAGTTATTTTAAGGGGATGAATGTATTGCAGACCAAATCTCTCAGAGTGAGCTTTAGGCATGCTAAACTAACCCTAGCTGTTGACTGTTTAGGCATGCTAAAACATCTCTAAAATACAACAAAACAATATAATATTATGCAAGCATGGACATTGTCTATGTCTTTATAACAATGACTTCATAAAACATAGTAAATAATAAAATCTAAAATGTGTATAATATAGCCTGGATGCCAGCCGAACTTAGCCCCGCCCACAACATTTGAGGTGGGGAAGTTCGGTCTGGACTTGAGCCGTTGTGGAGTAACTATGCTCGAACCAGAGCTGTTCGGACCAATCAAATTGTCAGGGCGGGCTTTATATGATGATTGACACATGATCAACAGTAACGTAATCATTCATGTCACCAAAGAGCGCTTGAATTTGTTCCAATCCTAAACCGAGAACTTGTTCGTATATGTATTCACCTTTACTATTGCTCTCAAAAATGATGAACGTGTTGGTAAGTACTCTGTGTATCCTTAAATTCTTTTTACAGTTTACGCTTATCTTCTACTTCTTACAGCGTGCATGCAGTTGAGTTCTGTTGACAACGATGCGTCGCTCAACATGTCACTTACTCCATAATCACAGCTCAATGGAGCAGTATCAGACTCATATTCTGACTAGAATTTGAGTATGACAAAGTCAGGCTATGTATAATATACAAATGTACACAAATATATATGTAAACATGCTGAAACATCTAGCATCTAACATGTATTACATATGCACAGCAGTGTTGTGATTGTTAACTATTAAAATCATTTGGAGTAATTAAAATAAAGCTGAAATAAAATAAAATCTAATAATAAAAATAAAAAAACTTAAATGAAAATTAGAAATGTTGTTTTCATAGACATTCATATACAGTTTTAATCCCCTAAAGTCATCCATACTCATCTTAAAGCTCCTTCCTAAAATTGTTGAACCAAAAAGAATTAAGAAATGCTTGAATGATATCAGAATTGTAGTTTAGGTTTGGATAAACTAATGAACATATGTTGAATAAAGCACCAGAAATCAGACAGAACAGAATAAAACTTTTAAATTGTTAAACTGACGTGATAGGATTGAACAATACAATTATTTTAATTGATTACGCTAAATACAACAGAATATTGAATGCATGAAATAATGGATACATTTTATGAACCTAAAAGGAGTCATAAACATCTCTAAAGTTCACTTTAAACATTCTACTAACTATAATTGACTTTGCAACTCACGTCAACTACCAGTCATCAGTGTTGGGGAAAGTTACTTTGAAAAGTAATGCATTACAATATTGTGTTACTCCCTTAAAAAAATAAGTAACTTGTGTTACTTGGTTACTTTTTAAGAAAAGTAATGCATTAGTTACTTTTGCTGTACTTTTTCTCACCTGGGCTGGGCTGGGATTGTTTTGAGAAAAAGTTATTATTAGAAAATTAGAAAAAGTTATAGAAAAAGGCCCTTTCACACCAAAATATAACTTTTTCCCCCTAATTTACTTTCAGATGTGCTGCCATTCTGGATTGCAGATGAATAGGAGATGCAGTGGAAGAAAGTTTAACGCTTACTCCACCGATAAAAACGGGAAAAAAAAAAACAGAAAAAAATAAAAATAATTTTTGTTTATGGTTTAACCGAATCGAAGGTCAGCAGAAAGGGAGATAACATGCATAAAAATATTTGTTTTATTTAACATTTAATTACTGGATTAATTATAACTAATTTTTATTAATTGAGGAATACTGATTTGCAAGTGCAAGTGAAAATAGTAAATGCATTTAGTCTAGAACTACAATAACCATTACGATTTTTCTCAACATGATGACAAGAGAGCTGTCAGTCAATAAATGGGAAAACAAAGTAACTTGTGTTACTTATTTGAATAAAGTAACTCAGATATGTTGTAAATTGAAAAGTAATGCATTACTTTACTAGTTACTTTAAAAAGTAATCTGATGGAAAAAGTAATCTGATTACATAACTCGAGTTAACCCAACACTGAAAGTCATTAGTGTATTAGGGTACGTTTACACGACAACAGTGTACTAAAAACAGAAATGTTTTTGAAAAGGTTTATTGTATTATGCACGCCAGGCCAATAGATGGCGATCTCACTTAGTAGAGAAACACTACGCACTTGCGCACATATGCATTCTTCTACAGAATGATGAATACAAACAATCAATATGGCGAAAGCATCGAGCAATTTTGTCTGGATGGCCGATGATGTTTGTTTATTACTACAAATAACCCTGGACTATAAAGAAACAACATGTCAGGAAAATGTGGACTGGGAGTCAACCATCTTTGCACATGCCTACTGTATAGATCAGTGGTTCCCAGAGTTTATATGCTTTGAGGTCAAACATGGATACAAAAAACCTTTTCATACAGTTTCTAGGAATGCTCCAAATGATCGGCCACTTATCCGAAAAGGTTGACAATTACTTCCTTTGAATCTATACGTGGTCTCTCAGCTTGCCAATCACATAAACCGATCACATTATAACGCAAAAGACGCGAGCTTGCTCACACCAGGTGTGAGAGGTGCGTCAAAGATGAAAAGACCAGCAGCGGCTGCGTCTCCAGGCTAGAGTACAATAATAATGCAGCAAAAAAGGTCCTAGGGGTTTTTTATATGTAAGGAGAGGGGGCTTCATGGACAAAAGTTTGGGAACCACTGGTATAGACTGAACACATAATACACATGGCATGCGCATGACATCACAGTTTTCACAAATTCACATTTTTGTAGTTTAATAAGGGTATCTTTTATTTTATTTTTTTTTTTTAAATGTGCACTTTGAAACCCGTTTTCAATAGTAAATGACATGTAAAAAAACGGCCAAAATGCATAAAAAGTGTTCAGTTTTTAGTTGCCAGAAAATAGTGTTGTGTCTGATTAATATCTGCTAACACTTTATTTTGATGGTACCCCATAAGTAACTTTGCAAACTATGTCTAATTAATTCAAACTAATGTTATTCCACTAAGCCGAACCCTTACCTTACAGTCTACTAATACTCTATGAAGAATTAGCTGACATGTAGTTGCAATAATGAGAGTTAAGTTACTTATAGCTAGTACTAAAAACCTAAAGTGTAACTGACCAAAACCAAACCAGCAGTAACAGGAACAAATCAGCTGGCCTTGGACTAGCATGAATCTCGTCTTAGAAAACAAGAGTGACAATTTTAGGTCCCTCACCAGGGACATCATGACTCATGTATCCTGACCCGAACTGACACACTGCCCTTACTACCGCATCCGAAAGTGCTACTGCAATGCCTCACGGGTCTAAAAGGGCCAAACCTGGGCACGACATACGCTCTATTAGCATACTATTATCTATTCAGAGCAGGGAGAGTGGGCAGGCTGGCAATTAAGCTACGATACGAGAGAACTTCAGCCACAGAGTGTGATCTGACCTAATCTCTGGTTTCGTTTGCAGGGCGTTCTCCAGACTCAATGATTTACAACGAGGAGCCGGTAATGAGGAGCTGGACCATGTAATCAGAGCTCTGGAGGGACATGAGAGAAATATAAATGTAAATCCACATGGATGACTGTGGCAGATGTCACACAGCCTTTATTGAAGCCACAACGTGCTGCAGTTTCACTTTACTGATCTCCTGATTAACAGAGATCACCATCAAATCAATCAGAAGCAACCATGAGGAAAGTAAACTTTAAACTAGTTACCCAAAACGACTTCTAAAAATAAACTGTAATGCAGATTTTTTTAGCTTACTTCTCCGAACAAATAAATTGAGAAAAAAAAATGCTAAAGACACATTAAAGGTGCACTATGTAACTGTTTCGTCCGCTAGAGGTCGCATATTCAAGAGTTTTATTTGTCACATACACAGTTATATACAGAATATACAGCCGGCAGTGAAATGTAAAATGCCTACTCAAAACAAAGGCATAGTTTGATGACGCCAAGTTTGAGCGCAGAATCTTGGGACATGTGGTCTTCCCCTCACAGCCGGTGGAAAAGAATCGGGATAGGACTCGGGCAGAAATCAAGTTCATGGATGCGATTATTAACGTTACTGTAGTATGAAGCAGAGCAGGACCGAGTGTTGTGGGAGCTGAGCAAGGCCGCTGGAGTGATTGTTAATAAGAGGAATGCAACACACGCCTCATGAGCAGCAGGACTTTTATTATGCCACAGTCGCCGGCGCCATTTCCGCTTTTCCGGTCATGAGTATGAGGTACCGCAGCTCTATTTATCATATTAGATACATTTGAGTGTTTAAAACTGTTGTGACGTTACTCTGTGCATTCGCTCGAGGCTGCTATGACACTGCAGTAAGAGTAAAGCGTTTCTGCAGAATAAAACTGGAAACTGAGGGTAACACCGATATGAAGGAAATTGACAGGTGACTCCCTCACACGTCCCGGTTCCTTGGTTAAAATAGCAATTTTCTCACGATTTACAAATAGTTGGAAACATTTGGGATATTGTAAGTTACTCAACTGAACAAAATATATAACACTGGCCTAGTGGTTTTTGGATATTTTACTGAAAAAATTTTACATAGTGCACCTTTAATGTACTTGCAGTGCTGGTCCCAGACTACTGGGGGGCCTCAGAAAAACTTTGTAAGGGGGCCCCCGTTGATGCATTCATAAAAGCCGTAAAATGACCCAAACCTCTTAATCTGTTCTTTCAGAGCAGTTTCACTATCAACAGACAACAGTGAGTTGAAACGGTCAGTAATCCATCAAAATAAAACTACAAACAATAGAACAAATATAATAAAAATAAGATACAAATGAAATAATTTAGCCTACTAACAGAAATTGAATAAAGCTGTAAAACTGTAGTCTTCACTATATAAATAAAATATAAAATGATTCTTAAAGTTACTAAAGTTATTCAGAGAGGAACGGTGAATGATTCTCTCATTTCCTTTTGTTGTTTGTTTAACATTAAATGACAGACATCAGCATGTTTATTAGGCTGCTGTCACTTTAAGACCAAATACACAGATCTAATATACTGACAAGCATTCGATTACTATCCCAACTGTTTATATTCACTTAATACATAACTGACTTTAAGTGAGAACTCGCCAAGGACATTTTTACATATTTTTGTGCGTATTTGTCAAGTGTGCTGCACAAGTCCTGAAAAGTGAAGCCTAAACGTTTCGATCGCCCCCAGGTGGCTGGATCTCTGTAATCTAATGGGACTTGAGACAAACTAAACAATCATATTACACTTCAAATAAATTTTTTCCAAAGATGGTTTCTTAGGTAGTTTTTGTCACACAGATGTAAGTGTTTGATAGGTTTTAGTTAATTGATGCAAAAAAAAAAGTGTGATATGTCATGATTGACAGCTTCTCTGAGCGTAGTCACTGAGGCACCAACAACTTTTTTTCATGATTTTCGGGAGGAGATTGGAGCTTTAACTTTAATATCTACATTTCCATAACCGTTTATTTCACACCAACATAATGAGCAGTAAACTGTACTAACCAATTGCAGGAGTGTGCCAGGGCCTTGATACCGTGGCTCCACTTAACGCTCACTACTGCGCAGACTCGGGTCTCGTAATCAATTATCATATTGGGACATGGGCGGCTTCACTTTTCTAAAATGGAAGTAGGGCTGTGCGATATTGAAGAAAAATGCGATATGCAAAACCTTGTTAAATAATGCAATATTCGATACGATATTGCTTTAAGTGTGTAAAATCTATTCAAGTTATATTAAAAACTTATTTAAAAACTGAGAATGATACCATTTATGTGTTTCACATTCTTTCTGAGAAAAGAAAGTATCGCTACAACTTCTGAAAGTGACCAGCAATGTTTTAGCAAAAATTAATGTCACAAATCAGACAATATAATTTTAACATCAATGTAAACAAACAAAAATGTAATGCCAATATTTACCAAAAACTCTTTGCTTGACTTAGTAATATATAGTTATATCAACCAGAACATCCAGGTAAACAAAGACACCTGAACTAGGGGTGGATGATTATTTTTGTTATTTTAATTTATCTTTGTTATTAAAAATAAGAACTAAAAACAGTAGTCTTCACATGAATTAAATATACACTGATACATAATAAAGCTACAAAGGTTATTCTTTTGTTGTTTGAAACAGAACAGAAGTGAAGGGATCCTATTGACACGCATTTTCTGTGCGTGTCAGACTTAAAGCACAGCGACTGTGTTTAAGACTGCAAGGAGTTGTTTTTGACAGTTCAAGTTAACAAGACACGAAACAGAACAGAAGTTTAATAACTCTTTTTAACCTCAAGCAAGTCACAGAAGTAACAGTCGTGTGCCCAGTCTATTCTCTGCTATATGCGTCAACCTAAAATGTACACTTTTCACAATGTTGACGTAGCCTATTAAAATCATTCAGATATTGCGTGCTGTTGCGATATGCATATCGCGATACGTACATTTGCAATATTTCGATATATCGTGCAGTACAGGGGGTGTCGCCCAACTTTGTTTATAGTCTATGGTATTTGTCAGTTTAAAAGTAGCATATATTTGTCCGTGTCTCTGATCGCACGCACATAAAGCAACCTGGGGAACAGCATCTCTTTCGCAGGTCAATATGCTTTTAACTTTTTAAAGCTTTTTTTTTTTTTTTTTTTTAATCGAGCATGTACGGCGTATATTATGACAGTCATGTTACACGATTTGACTGATTTTGATGTTATCTAGGAAGGGTGACAGTGCACCACTTTAAAGAAAAGGAATGTGGCATGTCTTCATAATCATTTGAGAGCAAGGAGGCCCCCTGGTGGTTTGGGGGCTCTACACAACTTGTGTACTTTATGTACAGGGAAGACTGGCACTGTGTACTTGTACCATATTCATGTTACGAAGCCCCTAAAGCAGTGGTTGGGAACCTATGGCTCGCAAGCCAGGTCTCTCACCCTTTACCAACAAATGATTTATAAAAAAAAAAAAAAATTAGACATCATCAGAAATCTGCTCTCTGCAGAAAAAAAAAAAAAAAAAAAAAACAGCCAATTACAGTTCCTTTGTTGCACAGCCTACCGAAGTTAATGAAAAGTTTAGGATAATAATAATAATAATAATAATAATATTCAAGTTGTACCGCACCTTAAGTGCTTTTCGCGAGTGTCACGAGTCGCAACAGCAAACAACTAACCACTTATGTTTCTGTGGTAACCTACAGCTCCTGCACTGGGATTCAAGCAGCTGTAGCTTGCTTAAAGGTAACCGAAAACCATTTTTAGAATGGCAGCAAAAATGTAAAAGTAGGCTATATAACTTTAATATAGGCCTATCATTTTATTGAAACTTTGCTGTACAAAGAGACATTTCGAAACATTTCACCCGCTGGTACTTTCGCTTTTGCCACAGAGACCCTTGTGATAAATAATGTGTAGCATTTATGATAATCCACGCAGATTTCAGTTGACTAAGGCCCCAGTCCACACGGAGACGCGTTTAGCTGTATAGGTAAAAATGTTGTACCGTATCAGCATTTCATCCACACGAATCTGCCGTTTTTTGGAGCATGAAACGGATTTTTTTTTTTATCGGGTCCCAGAGTGGATAAATCTGAAAACGACATCCTTGCATTTTCGTGTGTACAGCCAATCCGTATATTTTGTGAAACGGTGACTTCATCACACCACATCCTGCACGGTAAAGACTAGAAGGGATACAGATACGGGCACTGAGCACGCACACATCAATATTGCGTCCTTTAATTACTGTATTTACATTATTGTAAGGATAAGTTTAGGGTTGGGGTAGGCGTTAATAAAACACATCTGGTAAGTAGCAAATTTATTTATTGTTATTTTACTGTGAGATTTTGCCTCACGTCCTACCATTGCTGTACCTCTTCTAGCCACAACTCTTCTTCTCTGATTTTAGTGCATCTCTGTGGCAGAATTACAGCACCACATACTGGTCTGGCATGTATACTACATCGTTTTGAGTTGGTTTCAGTGCTCTCGTGTGTAAGCAGATATTTATTGAAACGAGGGGGAAAAAAAGATTGGATAGGGAAAGCTCTGGCTTCGTGTGGACGGGGCCTAAAATAAATAATAAAAGTGCGATAAGTCACGAAAGAGAACTGAATTCTACTGACAGGATGCTGTGCGCAACAAGTTGTCCAAGGGCAACAAGGACAATATTAGCCTTTGTCTTCGGTTGGGCGCCTAAACGGCCAAATAAACACATAAATAGATCAAAATGCCAAGTCGAGTATTCACATAACCACAGTAGATGTAAGCACTGTGTGCGTTCACACTCTCTCACTCACTCTCACATACACAGAGGATTTATGCTCATCATCAGTTAGTAACTCAACCTCACAGTGAAAGCCCTGCACAATTAATTCCATAGTGCAATTTATTTATTGTTTGCTGCATATTTATTTGTTTTTAGTTGTCTATGGACCTAATAATTACTACTGCTGAAATTTAAATAAAAAAATAAAAAAATAAAAAAATAAATGTGTTTTTAATAAGAATGTAATATATTTTTTACTGTGGCTCTTTTGGAAAAATGCATTAAAAAAAAAAAAAAAAAAAAAAAAAAAAAAAAAATTGCTCTTTGGTCAAAAAACGTCCCGGACCCCTGCCCAAAAGGGACATGGTGAAGAAGAAGAAATTAGATTGGAGGAAAAAATATTTAAATGGTATAAATCACTGTATAAATATTGCAAAAGTTGATTTCATGTCATTACAATATGTTTTGTTTAAGTTAAGCATAACAAGAATAATTTATATTCATTAGAAATATCCATGACTTTATTATTATTTATTTAATTACCATCAAATTTGTACATTTTCTTTGAGTGTGGGAGCACCGTTGATGATAAGGCTAGCAGAATCATATCACGGTCTTAAGATAGGTTGAATAATTGCAGTGCTGCATATTAGGAAAATGACATAGAATCCAGTGACGCGCTTTAAAGAATCCCATGATAAATGCAGGAGTCTGGCGTCGCGTAATAACGCTATACTGAGCGCAACCATAACCTAAAATCCAGCCTGCGCTGAAACGCACACTCTTAATACACCCGAGCGGTATGTAAACAAACTTACGCACAAATCCGCCATTTAACATGCAAAAACAAATCACATAACCTCCAAAACGCGTCCACGAGCTTGGAAACGGCCGTTCCTACCCCTTCAGATGGTGCCTTCCTGTCTATTCTTCCACAAGCACGTACAGGACAAGTGTTTGGGTTTTCGCGGTTAACAAACCGTCTCATCCACCTCTTGCGCGCAGTGCGTTCGGCGCGTCCAACTTCAAACCTCGCGAGGTTTGGAGATATCGAGGACGATAGATTGACTAGACATTTGTTTACGTACATGTACGTTTACATTTAATTATTTAGCAAAGGGTTTTTATCCTAAGCAATTCTCAAATGAGGAATAGAACAATATGAATCATTGCATAAATCAAAGTGGGCACTAATGAATTTCTATTTTAAACTAATAATTCTTGGAGCTTGCTTAACAACAGGATATTGATGATTATAAATCAGTCCAGTCAATCACAGATGGAGGTCATTACTAGGCATTATCTAGTTTTGCTTAGTTCTGTTTTCATTTGAAATGCGCTTCTGTATTTTGGTTAAAAGCTATGATTTCAGCTGAATTTGTAAGTTTCATGTTGTCGCAGGGTATGCGGGACACAAATCTGAGTCACTGGCTTGTGGGCTCAGTTCTGTTGCTCATCTGTAGCCCATTAACTCCCTGCCAAGTTAGGAAAAATGCCTAGTTTGGTAGGCTACTTCAGTTCAGGGTTAATGTTCATCTAAAAAAAAAAATGATTTGACTGTGTGTGATGTATATGCCTTTGGTCTGAATGAATTTGCTTTGACATTATTTTATGTGATATTATTAAGCTACATGATATTATATTCAGTGACATGTGGTGGACCAGCCTTTTTTTCTTTTTTTTTTTTTTTTTTTGTAATACCAAACAAGATCCATGCATTTTGTTTGTTTTATTTTCATGTGTGACTACATGCATCTATCATAAAAATATGGTAAATGTGGCATCCTAATTCTGAAAAAAAAAAAAAAACAATTCTCCACATTTCTGGAAATGACCACCACAAAATCAATCATTTTAATCATATATATATATATCCAGAAGATCTGTGGCAACGTCTCCCAGACACTCGAGGAAACCTACCCGCAAAACTACAGTACTGTGAAAGTTTAGGCACTTGTCAGAATGCTTTAAAGTGAGAATGCTGTCAAAAATAATAACATAAATAGCTTTTATTTATGAATTAACTTCTATTAACTAAATCAAATCGATATTTGGGGTGACCACCCTTTGCCACCTGCATCTATTCATGTAGTTTTGCAGGAAGGTTTCTTCAAGTGTCTTGGAGACGTTGCCTTAGTTTTTCTGGATTTAGTCTGTCTCAGTTTTTATGTTTCTTCATGTAATCACAGACAGACTCAATGAAGATGAGATCAGATCTCCATGTGGAGCATAGAGACTATTGTCAGACTCTTTATGCATACAGAAATCTCACTGGATTATTAAAATTAATGGCCATTAATATATAAATGTAAACTGATATTTCCTACTAAATAACTGGCTTAAACCCACTATCTGTGTGTAAAAATAGTAGCTTGAGCCTAAGACTTTTGCACAGTACTATGTGTATATATATATATATATATATATATATATATACACACACACTCACCTAAAGGATTGCGCTATGAAGAAGTTTACTAATACTTTGTTCAGTTTGAATAAATTAATTTGCTTTGCAAGTAATTTAGTGATTCTGCATTTCCTTTGTATTCCTTTTTTTATTGCATTATATAGGTCTAAAATGTAATTCATAATGGTCTCAATAATGCTCTCAAATAAGGCAAAGCCCCCTCTCCAAGTTTCACTTCTATTTGATTTCATGTACATGGAACAGAATTTACATTACACAGTCAAAAAAAAAAAACAACAATACTATATATATATATATATATATATATATATATATATATATATATATATATATATATATATATATATATATATATATATATATATATATATATATATGTTTATGTATATAACAGTATAATGTTTATACTTTTACTAAAATCAACATTTAATCAAAAACGTTTTGTTTTGTTCCACTAGCAATTTTCTAGCCATTTTTTATCTCATTTTTATTAACAGACACTCTTGTAAGAGACCTTTAGTCCACTGTAAACACTGCAGCTGTTGGTACTGAAGTGCATCTTTCATTTAATTGACCTGAGAGGTCAGTAAAAAACAGCTCATGGACAGATCATCATTTCAAGTTCAATTCGCCTCGGTCATGAGTTAACGCGATGATGTCCGAGTGGGTGAGTTTTTAATTCTGTAATTAATCCTCTCATGTGGATTTGTCTCCATCTGAATCATTATCTGCTGGTGTCTATTTAGAGAAATGCATGCTGCACAGTGTGATATTTCTTCTTGTATTATTGTAGTGTCGATCTGAGTAAAATTCCTGAGAACTTTTTCCTGTTTTTTTTTTTTTTTTTGTTTTTTTTTTCTTCCCTGATTATGTTATGGCAAAACTTTTGCACGAAAGTTTTTGAAATGCAAGGGTTAGACAAAATTATCTTCCTCCACTCTCCGTTTAGCTAAAAGCCATTTTGTTATCTTTCTTTGCTTCCTGTGGTCTGTATGTTAGCCACTACACAGATCAGATACCTCTCTTATTTCCCAGAACATTCATGCCAGAGTCAAATATAACACATTATGATGTTGTGGGTTTATTTCTACCTGGCAGTTCATGTTCATGTGTAAATGACTGAGACACACACACACAACCAAGAAAAAACTGGAAGTAATTTTGCTAGTCTTCTTTAATAGCGTCTTCTTCCCACCACATTACGTTCATTTCCAGTTTATTCGATTTGTTCAGTCCCAGAGCGGGAATTTAGAAGTTCATTCAAATATGATTTGTGAAATGAGTGGAACATACACTATACGTGCCAATTTCATGCTGATGTATTTTTTTATTTTTTTATTTTCCTAATGACTATGATTGACTTAAGTTCTGTTTGATTTTCCCCTAAGCAGGAATAAAAAATGTGTGTGCAGCTCATCACCCTTAACAAATCTATTAAGATGAACCCTGTAGTTTCTGTTGTTTTAGGCTGTTTGTTTTTCTCATCTGCAGAGCTGTCATGATGAATAGAATAGGTTTGAATGACAAGTTTATTTGTGATCTCTTTATCTGACTATTGCTTTTTGTTCAGAAATCAGACTCATGCCAATTAAAAGAACTATTGCTGTTGGCAGTTTTCTGAAATAGGCAACATTTTCATAAACACATTATGCGTCTTTATGAGAACAGCAGCTGTTGACATGCTGTGACAACTGAAACATTTTATACATTTACTTTTTTTACTCCCTAATATCTATATGTAAAGGGGCAAATGTATGTGTAAACACACATATACACTCACCTAAAGGATTATTAGGAACACCTGTTCAATTTCTCATTAATACAATTATCTAATCAACCAACCACATGGCAGTTGCTTCAATGCATTTAGGGGTGTGGTCCTGGTCAAGACAATCTCCTGAACTCCAAACTGAATGTCAGAATGGGAAAGAAAGGTGATTTAAGCAATTTTGAGCGTGGCATTTGACAATCTGCTCAGTTACTGGGATTTTCACGCACAACCATTTCTAGGGTTTACAAAGAATGGTGTGAAAAGGGGAAAAACATCCAGTATGCGGCAGTCCTGTGGGCGAAAATGCCTTGTTGATGCTAGAGGTCAGAGGAGAATGGGCCGACTGATTCAAGCTGATAGAAGAGCAACTTTGACTGAAATAACCACTCGTTACAACCGAGGTATGCAGCAAAGCATTTGTGAAGCCACAACACCCACAACCTTGAGGCGGATGGGCTACAACAGCAGAAGACCCCACCGGGTACCACTCATCTCCACTACAAATAGGAAAAAGAGGCTACAATTTGCACAAACTCACCAGTTGAAGACTGTAAAAATGTTGCCTGGAAGTCTCCATTGAACATTCAGATGGTAGAGTCAGAATTTGGCGTAAACAGAATGAGAACATGGATCCACATGCCTTGTTACCACTGTGCAGGCTGGTGGTGGTGGTGTAATGGTGTGGGGATGTTTTCTTGGCACACTTTAGGCCCCTTAGTGCCAATTGGGCATTGTTTAAATGCCACGGCCTACCTGAGCATTGTTTCTGACCATGTCCATCCTTTATGACCACCATGTACCCATTCTCTGATGGCTACTTCCAGCAGGATAATGCACCATGTCACAAAGCTGGAATCATTTAAAAGTTTCTTGAACATGACAATGAACAGTCACGTTTGCAGAGCTTAGTGCCCTGATGTGCATCCCACAATCTCCATCAACTGCAAGATGCTATTAGTATGCTTTCAGCACCTTGTTGAATCAATGCCACGTAGAATTAAGGCAGTTCTGAAGGCGAAAAGGGGTCAAACACAGTATTAGTATGGTGTTCCTAATGATCCTTTAGGTGAGTGTGTATATATATATATATATATATATATATATATATATATATATATATATATATATATATATACGCACACATCAATCAGGCATAACATTATGACCACATGTGAAGTGAATAACACTGATTATCTCTTCATCATGGCACCTGTTAGTGGGTGGGATATACTGTATTAGACAGCAAGTAAACATTTTTTCCTCAAAGTTAGCGTGTTAGAAGCAAGAAAAATGGGCAAGTGTAAGGATTTGAGTGAGTTTGACAAGGGCCAAATTGTGATGGCTAGATGACTGGGTCAGAGCATCTCCAAAACTGCAGCTCTTGTGGGGTGTTCCCGGTCTGCAGTGGTCAGTATCTATCAAAAGTGGTCCAAGGAACAATGGTGAACCAGCAACAGATGAGCTACTGTAGCTCAAATTGCTCAAGAAGTTAATGCTGGTTCTAAAAGAAAGGTGTCAGAATACACAGTGCATCACAGTTTGTTGCGTATGGGGCTGTATAGCCGCAGACCAGTCAGGGTGCCCATGCTGGCCCCTGTCCACCGCCAAAAGCACCAACAGTGGGCATGTGAGCATCAGAACTGGACCACGGAGCAATGGAAGAAGGTGTCCTTTCTGATGAATCACGTTTTCTTTTACATCACGTGGATGGTCGGTTGCGAAATGCATCGCTTACCTGGGGAACACATGGATGCACTATGGGAAGAAGGCAAGCCGGCGGAGGCAATGTTCTGCTAGGAAACCTTGGGTCCTGCCATCCATGTGGATGTTACTTTGACATGTACCACCTACCTAAGCATTGTTGCGGACCATGTACACCCTTTCATGGAAACGGTATTCCCTGGTGGCTATGGCCTCTTTCAGCAGGATAATGTGCCCTGCCACAAAGCAAAAATGGTTCAGGAATGGTTTGAGGAGCACAACAACGAGTTTGAGGTGTTGACTTGGTCTCCAAATTCCCCAGATCTCAATCCAATCGACCATCTGTGGGATGTGCTGAACAAAGAAGTCTGATCCATGGAGGCCCCACCTCACAACTTACAGGACTTAAAGGCAAAAGGGGGACCAACACAATATTAGGAAGGTGGTCATAATGTTGTTTATTTTACATTCGTCGCCCTGTGTGTGTGTGTGTGTGTGTGTGTGTGTCCAGGTAAACCCTATGTTATGAGGACAAAATGTCAAAAGGGCAAAATTGACAAAATTGCAATATCTGAAATTTTTGGGACATTTTTTGGTCCACATGAGGAAAACGGCTTATAAAAATCAGACTAAATTATGTTTTTTGAAAATGTAAAAATGCAGAAAGTTGTGATGGGTAGGTAGGTTTAGGGGACAGAATATACAGTTTGTACAGTATTAAAATCATTATGTCTATGGAACTTCCCCATGAAACATGAAAACACAACGTGTTTCTGAAGGGTTTCTGAAGACTACTGTTCTCTTCTCAGTCATACTCCCAGTATGACTGTGAAGAGAACAACAGTCTTAAAGCTGTGTAAAAGAAAACTGAATGTCATTTGATTAAAGCTTCTATTTAAACGCACCCTCGTCTTCTAATCGTGTCAAACCAAGGCTGGGACTCGAGGGAATATTTCAGTCCGTCTAATTTTGGAGACATATTTGTCCCTAGACATCTCAAGTTATCCGTTTCATCTTGTGTATAAAGATCTACAAATGATGTTCTTTAAACTTTTAGGCTCTCAGCTATCAGAGCACAAGTTCAGGCAATGTGTGTGTGAGAGATAAAGGAAAAACAGACAGCCCGCATTGTGCATGTGCAGGTACAGAACTGGACCTCTGAGTGTCAATCCTACTGCAGTCAGCCACATTCTCAAAAAACTAGGTTAAGACCCAGAGCGTCGTACCGTTGAGTCTCGCAGGGGCTTCTGGCCCCCTGAAATACTAATAAAACGTCAATTCAGCATTGTGAGAATAATTTCTTCTCTACTTAGGACTCGTAAAGGTCACCAGGGCATGTCTCTACGGAGCCACCACAGACAAGAAGAGCAGCAAAATCAACACCTCCAAGGACATGAAACTTGGAATAACTTGATATATGTTTAACAAAGTGGTTTAAGCCTGATTCACAGTATAACATTATTGTGACAGTGTCAAAAAGTTCATGTAGTGTGACTGTTCAATGCAGACTGGTTTAGCATGACCTGGTTAGCCCCTGATGGTAGATGTCATAAAATATCATTAGGTTTCTAAAAGCATCATTCTTCATTAACTATTTAATTTTAGAGATTCTTAAAAGCATGGAATGTATGTATTCCCAGTCTCTGGAAAAAGGGTTTGGCACAGTGTGCATTTTTGCTTGGGTTTATAGGATAGCATTTTTGATTATGAATGTAAATGAGGATGTCTGAACGGACGTGGACTGATGACTTAAAGCAGTAACCCGAGATTTGACTAGGCTTATATCACACAATATGACAAGCAACCGTCATCTAGGACAGAAAAACGCAGTGTACACCAGGCTTTAATTGAGTACACCTGGAATAAACAACCTTCATATGGGCTGGGCCTGCAGAAATGTGAGCTTAATGCATATATATATATATTTATATATTTAAAAAAATAAATGTTAAATTAGATAAGAGCATATCTTGAGGCAAGATGTTTGTGTAAGGTGGCTGGATGAGAAAAAAAAAAAATTATGTTTATATTTAGCACATGTAAGATCAGCAACCAGATGTGAAATGTTTCTTTGCACTCTCTTTTATGGTTATGATTTATTTGTGATGTTGAAAAATGTCCAAAACACATCAGATTGGTTGTCTAAATAAGTAGAAATTTTAACAATACATGGAATGGGGACCTCCCAATTCCGATTCTGGGAGCCGAATTTAACCATTTACAAAGAATGGTGTGAAAAGGGAAAAACATCCAATATGCGGCAGTCCTGTGGGCGAAAATGCCTTGTTGATGCTAGAGGTCAGAGGAGAATGGGCCGACTGATTCAAGCGGATAGAAGAGCAACTTTAACCGAAATAACCACTCGTTACAGCCGAGGTATGCAGCAAAGCATTTGTGAAGCCACAACACGCACAACCTTGAGGCGGATGGGCTACAACAGCAGAAGACCCCACAGGGTACCACTCATCTCCACTACAAATAGGAAAAAGAGGCTACAATTTGCACGAGCTCACCAAAATTGGACAGTTGAAGACTGGAAAAATGTTGCCTGGTCTGATGAGTCTCGATTTCTGTTGAGACATTCAGATGGTAGAGTCAGAATTTGGCATAAACAGAATGAGAACATGGATCCATCATGCCTTGTTACCACGGTGCAGGCTGGTGGTGGTGGTGTAATGGTGTGAGGGATGTTTTCTTGGCACACTTTAGGCCCCTTAGTGCCAATTGGGCATCTTTTAAATACCACGGCCTACCTGAGCATTGTTTCCATCCCTTTATGACCACCATGTACCCATTCTCTGATGGCTACTTCCAGCAGGATAATGCACCATGTCACAAAGCTCGAATCATTTCAAATTGGTTTCTTGAACATGACAATGAGTTCACTATACTAAAATGGCCCCCACAGTCACCAGATCTCAACCCAATAGAGCATCTTTGGGATGTGGTGGAATAGGATGTGCATCCCACAAATCTCCATCAACTGCAAGATGCTATCCTATCAATATGGGCCAACATTTCTAAAGAATGCTTGGCACCTTGTTGAATCAGTGCCACATAGAATTAAGGCAGTTCTGTTCTGAAAGCGAAAGGGGTCAAACACAGTATTAGTATGGTGTTCCTAAAACTACCGTAAAGTTTTGGGACGCCTCTTTACATGCCTGTAACAGCTTCAACTCTTCAGGCTTTCCACAATAGGAGTGTGTTTATGGGAATGTTTAACCATTCTTCTAGAAGTGCATTTGGCACTGATGTGCAGGCCTGGCACGCAATCTCGCTCTAATTCTTTCAAAGGTGCTATCGGGTTGCGGTCAGGACTCTGTGCAGGCCAGTCAAGTTCCTCCACACCAAACTCGCTCATCCATGTCTTTATGGACCTTGCTTTGTGCACTGGTGCGCAGTCATGTTGGAACAGGAAGGGGCCATCCCCAAACTGTTCCCACAAAGTTGGGAGCATGAAATTGTCCAAAAGTGTCTTGGTATGCTGAAGCATTAATAGTTCCTTTCACTGGAACTAAGAGGCCAAGCCCAACCCCTGAAAAACAACCCCACCCCATAAACCTCCCTCCACCAAACTTTACACTTGGCACAATGCAGTCAGGCAAGTACCGTTCTCCTGGCAACAGCCAAACCCAGACTCGTCCAATGGATTGCCAGACAGAGAAGCGTGATTCATCACTCCAGAGAACAGGTCTCCACTGCTCTAGAGTCCAGTGGTGGTGTGCTTTACACCATTGCATCTGACGCTTTGCATTGCACTTGGTGATGTAAGGCTTGGATGCAGGTGCTCGGCCATGGAAACCCATTCCATGAAGCTCTCTACGACTGTTCTTGAGCTAATCTGAAGGCCACAGAAAGTTTGGAGGTCTGTAGCTATTGACTCAGCATTCGCTGACCCCGCTCTGTGATTTTACGTGGCCTACAAATTTGTGGCTGAGTTGCTGTTGTTCCCAATTGTTTCCACTTTGTTATAATACCACTTACAGTTGACTGTAGAATATTTAGTACTGAGGAAATTTCACGAATGGACTTATTGCACAGGTGCCAACCTGTCACGCTTGAATTGACTGAGCGACCCATTCTTTCACAAATGTTTGTAGAAGCAGTCTTCATGCCTTGATTTTATACACCTGTGGCCATGATTGGAACACCTGAATTCAATGATTTGGAGGGGTGTCACAATACAGTGTGTAGCTCTGGAAACATTAACATAGACTTTAAATTAAGATTTCTCAATGTTAAGTGGTCTCATATATATATATATATATATATATATATATATATATATATATATATATATATATATATATATATATATATATATATATATATATATATATATATAATATGCAGCTCTAATATATAGCTAGTTTTACATGCTTCTTGTGCCCCTAATAGTGTGGTTAAGGCATCTACCAGCAGGGGCTAACCAGGTCATACTAGTCTAAACTTGGCTTTTTGGTCCACACTGAAAGAAAAATTCTGGGCCACACTTCACAATCCATAAATATGCTTAAATATACTATAAGTTCTCTAAACAGTGTTACCTGCTGCACATTATGCATAGTGGCATTTTGATTTATCAAGTTTTCCTCTTGCTTTCTGTTTAAAATAGCAGAACAATTGCTGAACACGCAATTTCAAGAACAAATCATGTGACGTGCTCCACCTTTCTGTAGCACACACTGAGATTCTCATGTGAATAGCACACCACAATGATGAACCGGGAACACGCTTGTATTAATCCTGAAAGTGGGTCACAGTCCTATTTTCCTTTAACACATTCCTCAGAAAGTTTTGAGTTATGAAAATGAATTTAAGCATTGCTGTGTGGCTTTGTTGTGCCTTGACTAATACCTTTTCAGCCCATAAAGACATCCTCTTAAGCTGTGCTTACATTATGGTCCGACTTGAGCTTCTTTTTAGCTGGATATACTGTTAAAGCATCTTTTCAAAGAAGAATAAGCGTTATATATTTGCCAATCTTAAGCCTTCTGACCTTTTTGCACTTTTACTTCTCAAAAGACAGCTGGAAAAATTGGCTAAAATGTGCAGAAAGTCTGTGATATCCCATTTAAAAGTCAATAGAAATGAAATTGTTAGATCTAACAGTGTTTTTCACACACACACACTCACTGGACTGTATCGCTGCTCTGGGTCTGAACAGTATTGATTGAACAACCTTATGCAATGTGCTTTGGAAACAAGAGAGCTTTGACTGCACTGCGTTCAGTTTCTGTAGAGTTTTCTGGTTTGTATGTACGTGAATCAATGAAACATCACACACTTTCTACTCCCTCATCTCTGATGCAACACTTACTATGGTATAATCCTTTTAAGGCAAGTTCACTCAGTGGCCATCTTGACAACACCCCCAGACAGCAAGTTATATTTTGTCTAGCATGTTATTGCAGCTCCTGACTGTTTGAATTTGGAAACACCTAAATCTTAACTTTTGCAGAACGATAGCAAATATATTTAAATATATTTGAAAACTGAAAATGTTATAACCAACATACATGTTTCACATTCTTTTTGTGAGTAGAAAGTATCCCTATAAAACTTCTGAAAGTGAACAGCAGTGTTTTACTGTAAAAAAAAAAAAAAAGTAAAACTGTAATTTTACCATCAATGTAAACCAAGTTTAGGTTTTCAGGTAGGCCTACATTATGTTTATTTAACAACAGAAACGGAATAATTAATCAAATTGATTGAATTAAAACCACTTATTATTCTTCACTGTATGAATTATATATAGGCTATAGGGCACACCTAGCCTGGATGCCAGCCGAACTTAGCCCCGCCCCCAACATTTGAGGTGGGGAAGTTCGGTCTGGACTTGAGCCGTTGTGGAGTAACTATGCTCGAACCAGAGCTGTTCGGACTAATCAAATTGTCAGGGCGGGCTTTATATGATGATTGACACATGTCACCAAAAAGTGCTTGAATTTGTTCTAATTCTAAATGGAGAACTTGTTCGTATATGCATTCACCTTTACTATTTCTAAATGTATGAGGTAGTAGGGTGGGCCTTTTACCCCACTCAACAGCATGGGGCAAAATACTTTATTTTTACAAATACTTTAGCTAAAATAATTATAAAGTTGATGCTTGTTCAAAACATTTTAGCAAAGTTTGTACAATTTTTTCTTTGATAAATAAAAGTGTTTGTTTTTGTTCAATAAATAACTGTCATTAAAATATGTTAATATAAAAATATATATAAAAATAATGAAACAAAAAATTTAAAAAAGTAAAGATTCTGAAAGCATTGAAGGAGATCCCATAATAATTTAACAATACATTTTATTTTATGATATGATTATATATATATATATATATATATATATATATATATATATATATATATATATATATATATATATATTTATATAATTGGTTTATATATATATATATATATTATAAATATGGTGATTATCTCTAAGATGGACACCCAACTTAAAGCTGCAGTCCATAGTTTTTCGTCTTTGTCGCCATCTCTGTTCGAAATCTGCAACTGCAGTTATTTGCGGAATTATCAACTTTACGTGAATTGTGCCTCAGCACGGCACAGCGCGGATGAATCCAATGTTTTGAGGAGAATATGTGGCTGTCAGTCACTGTGCCGGTGTGGATACTGTCATTCAGAATCACAGATTCTACTGTTTGAAAGTGTGACCAACATAAGACTGTCATCTGAACAAGCAAGTAGCTAACATCCACTTTTGTTCTGACCAACTAAGGGGAAAAAAGCATTGCAATAAATTGCGATGAATAAATCTAACGATCGTTCATCATATCATGTCAAACCATGCAAATTATACTTTGTTTTCAAATTCTTAATGTTAACATCAGCATTGTGTGACTACATTTAATGTGTATCAGGGCTACCTGTAGTTCAGTTTCCATTTCGGTGCAGTCTAATTTCTAATCGTCATATACCAATAAATGAATGTGGAGTAGAGGTGAATTGCTCCCTCTCATAGCTAGCACAAAATAATTTATATTTACCATAATGCACATAGCAAAATGAGAAAGGCACAAAAAAGAAAACTCCGTAACTGTATGAATTAAGCGAACAAGTGTGCTACTGTTACAATTGAACCATTGAAATGTCTTAGGCCTACCTGTCCAACAGAAAAAAGCTTCAACGCCACCTTTCAAAAGCCCTTTTTATCCTTGTTTTTTTTTTGCATCAGCCCGGTTGAAGTCTTTTTTTTTTTCTGTAGCCACTCCAAAAGTAGGTGAATCTCCAGTTGTCACTGGTGATTGTCGATTGTCGAACCTTTCTGGATCCGGCATCAAATTGATAAGTTTAATTATATCGAGTGATGTGAGAAAAGACTATAAATCTCCACCTCCAAAATCCAGGACACCTTTATGTGTACAGATGTGACGTAATGACACAAAGATCCCACGGAAATCAACCAGCACCACTGGAATTAAAAACATTATTACAAGCTTACCGTTGTAAATCGAGCTAAGGTAAGCAGATGAACTGGCTGGTTATGTTCTTGCTCAAAAATTTATTTTGGATAATTTTTAACCCAAAAAAGTTACGGACTGCAGCTTTAATATATGATACTTACAATCTGAATCTAACCATGTCATGTCAACAAAAGGAAAAGTCAGCCAGCTGTTTATTATCATGTTAATTACTGTGCCTTTTACCTTAAATGCCATAGTTTTTACATATTCTTCTGTTATTGAAAAACTGTTACTTTAATTACCTTGAACAAACTGAAAATCATTAAGAAGACCTTTGTCTCAAAATATATTCAATAATTTTCATTTGCTACTTAAATTTACAACATTAAAAAAAACAACATCAAATATTAGATCAAATTAGCGGCGAATCAACTTTGCACTGCTGCACATGATCGCGTCAAGGATCAGCCAAATTTCCACGTGCATTTTGAAAAGGATGTTTTGGAAAGTGTTGTGGCATGTTTTTGTGCCATCTGGTGGTTTAACGGAAAATAAAATCAAGGCGCCTTTTAGTGCGCCTTCAGTCCCGTTTGTACCCTACTAATTTTTATTAAAGCTCAAAAGTTATTCGGTCAGTAGTAATGAGTAATTTTATCTTTGTCTTTTGTTGTTTGATTAACATTAAGCACAGAGACGGAAGCAGGTTTATTAGGCTGCTGTCACTCTCTGCATGGATCCAATATATTTTTATATGATGTCTATGAAACCGCTTAACCTGGAAACCTACACTGTTGTATACAAGCAACTTTGAAAAAGCACTATTACATACATTCTAAATCATAAACATCAAAGACTTTTCCTAAATGTCTTTTTAACATCTGACAGGAAATATCTTATATTAGACATACTGCAGATGAGCGAACATAAAAAAAAAATACATCTTGCAGATGAAAATGCGTACATCAAATAGACGTCTCCATGATGCACGTGTGCTATCAGGGTTTCTTTTCAACTTTTTAGCTCACTTAAGATATAACTGACTGTTTATGTGAATACTCACCAAGACATAATACACATACACTCACCTAAAGAATTATTAGGAACACCATACTAATACTGTGTTTGACCCCCTTTCACCTTCAGAACTGCCTTAATTCTACGTGGCATTGATTCAACAAGGTGCTGAAAGCATTCTTTAGAAATGTTGGCCCATATTGATAGGATAGCATCTTGCAGTTGATGGAGATTTGTGGGATGCACATCCAGGGCATGAAGCTCCCATTCCACCACATCCCAAAGATGCTCTATTGGGTTTAGATCTGGTGACTGTGGGGGCCATTTTAGTACAGTGAACTCATTGTCATGTTCAAGAAACCAATTTGAAATGATTCAAGCTTTGTGACATGGTGCATTATCCTGCTGGAAGTAGCCATCAGAGAATGGGTACATGGTGGTCATAAAGGGATGGGCATGGTCAGAAACAATGCTCCAGTAGGCCGTGGCATTTAAACAATGCCCAATTGGCACTAAGGGGCCTAAAGTGTGCCAAGAAAACATTTCCCACACCATTACACCACCACCACCAGCCTGCACAGTGGTAACAAGGCATGATGGATCCATGTTCTCATTCTGTTTACACCAAATTCTGACTCTACCATCTGAATGTCTCAACAGAAATCGACACTCATCAGACCAGACAACATTTTTCCAGTCTTCAACTGTCCAATTTTGGTGAGCTTGTGCAAATTGTAGCCTCTTTTTCTTATTTGTAGTGGAGATGAGTGGTACCAGGTGGGGTCTTCTGCTGTTGTAGCCCATCCGCCTCAAGGTTGTGCGTGTTGTGGCTTCACAAATGCTTTGCTGCATACCTCGGTTGTAACGAGTGGTTATTTCAGTCAAAGTTGGTTATTTCAGAATCTTAAAAACACCATTTGCATTCCTCTTTATCAGCTTGAATCAGATCAGTCCTCCATCCTCTCCTCTGACCTCTAGCATCACTATAGCAAGGCATAGTTTGTAACCCCAAACTCCTGGACTGCCGCATACTGGATGACTTCCTCACTGGCAGGCCTTTTCCTTTTCACACCATTCTTGAATGTTGGCAAGACCAAAGAAATGATTGTGGACTTTCAGGACCTCTCCCCCTCATGATCAGCGGACCAGTAGCAACAGCTTAAATACCTAGGAGTAAGCATCTCCGAGGACCTGGCCTGGATCACATTGTAAACCCTAGAAATGGCTGTGGTGCCAGGACAACTGTCTCTCGTGAAAAACCCAGAAATGAACTTGAGCAGATTGTGAAATACTCAGACCGAGGACCTGCCCTGTCTGGCACCAACAACCATGCCACGCTATCTGAAAAATTGCTTAACTCAGTGCATCACCTTTCAGTTTCCCATTCTGACATCAGGGTCAGTTTGGAGTTCAGGAGATTCAAGGACTCTTGACCAGGACCATCACCCCTAAATGCATTCCCCAGGCCAAGCAACTGCTTATCACGTGATTGGTTGATTAGATAATTGCATTAATGAGAAATTGAACAGGTGTTTACTCACTGCAAAATAATTCCACTTTAGTTACCTTTTTTCTCTTGTGAGTGTAATTTTGTGTGTATTTTTTTATATCCTATTTCTATATAATTTCTTCCTTGTGTTTTTAACTGTGAATTTGCAAAGCGGACTGTCTTCTGTTATCTGTCTAACAAGATGGACAAATAAAACTCTTGCTTGTGTTCTTGAATCTCGCTGTTCAGCCCATTCTCCTCTGACCTCTAGCATCAACAAGGCATTTTGTCCCACAGGACTGTGCATACTTTATTTATTCTTTTTACTGTCAGTTTTGCTCTCAGTCTTTTTACAAAATTTATCATCTGCATTGATCTGCTATGACAGGAAAACACTTTTGGACATTGGTTACGCAATAAGTGTGTATTGTATTATTTTACTGTCTTTGCTCAACACTGGACTGTTTCCGGACACTTTCACCAATCCTCTGTGGCCATCTGAGATCTGCTATGACGGACTTTTGGACATTGGTTACGCAACACTGGACTGTTGAACAATGGCCATCTGAGATCGAATCGAAGGCCAAGTTGAACAAGAATCAAGAAACACCACAGGAAACATGCTGGGATTTGCAACAGACTGAGAAAAAGGGCATTCAGCCCACCTCTCCTGAGCATTCTGCTCGCAAATGTCCAATCTTTGGAGAATAAGATGGACGATCTTAGAGCCAGGATAAGTTTTCGACGGGACATGAGAGACTGCAACATCTATTGTTTGTCCAAAACATGGCTCACGCCCGCGGTCCCGGACACAGCTGTGACGCCGTCTGAGAACTTCTCTGTTTTTCAGATGGACAGAACAGCTGAGGCCGGTAAATCTAAATGCGGTGGAGTGTGTTTCATGATCAACAAGAAATGGTGCGATCCTAGGAACATCTCCATTCTTTCGCGATCCTGCTCGCCTCATCTGGAACATTTAACAATCATTTGCCGCCCATTCTATCTGCCGAGGGAGTTTTCGGAGGGCACTCAAGCGTGTGGACGTCAGGAAAGTTGCCAGGCCGGATGGTATTTCAGGTCATGTTCTGCGGTCCTGTGCTGATCAGCTCGCCGGGTTTAGGTTCTCATGTCCCGTTGAAAACTTATCCTGTCATCCATCTTTAATAAGTCCCTTGCTACATCTGTGGTCCCCACCTCCTTCAAAAAATCCACCATCATCCCTGTCCCTAAGAACAGTAAACCCTCTTGCCTAAATGACTATTGTCCAGTGGCTCTCATGTCTATAGTCATGAAGGTCTTTGAGAGACTCATTAAAAACAACATTTGCTCCTTCATTCCTGACACTTTGGACCCTCTTCAGTTTGCCTATCGTCCCAATAGATCGATTGAAGATGCCATCTCTCATGTCCTCCACTCCTCCCTCACTCACATCGACAGCAAAAGTGGGAACTATGTAAGACTGCTATTTATTGACTATAGCTCAGCCTTTAACACCATAGTTCCCATTAAGCTAACCGCCAAACTCCTGGATCTCGGCCTGAATTCTTCTCTCTGCCACTGGATTGAAGACTGGCAGGCCTCAGGTGGTGAGAGTAGACCAGTTCACCTCCACCTCCATCACCTTGAGTGTGGGAGCTCCACAGGGCTGTGTCCTGAGTCCCCTGCTCTACTCAGACACAGGTGAAAAAAGCCAGGCAAAGACTGTACCACCTGTGCCAGCTGAGGAAATTCAGGGTTTCACCATCTATCCTGAAAACGTTCTATTTAGGGGCGATAGAAAGTGTATTAACTCAGTGCATCACAGCGTGGTATGGGAACAGCACCAGTCATGACTGCAAAGCCCTGCAAAGAGTCGTGCGCTTATCTGAGCGTATCTCAGGGTCAGCTCTCCCGTCTCTGCAGGACGTCTACACCAAACGCTGAAAAGGTAGAGCTACTAAAATCATCAAGGACTCTAATCACCCTGCAAACCCTCATTTCACGCTGCTGCCATCTGGTAAGCGCTTCCGAAGCCTGATGGCCAAAACTGAGAGACTCAGGAGGAGCTTCTTCCCCCAGGCCATCAGACTCCTGAACTCAGTCACTTAACATCGCGTGACTTCACTTCTGGATAAACATCGATATACTGACATTGCACTGCACTTTCTGTTCTCGTTGTTACTGTGTAACAACCTGTTATAAACCTGTTTGCACATTATACTTCTCTGTACATTTCTGTTAACCGCATATTTATAAGTCTACAGTTTACTCACTGCACAGTTTATTTCACTTATTTTATTCCACTTCTTTCTTTCTTTATTTTTTTCTACTTGCTTTAATTTTATATATATATATATATATATATATATATATATATATATATATATATATATACTATATCTATTATATATATATTCTATTATTATAATTTTCTCCTTGTGTTTTTAACTGTGAATTTGCACTGTCCATGGAGCGGACCTGTTTACATTTCACTGCCGGTTGTATATTCTGTATATAACTGTGTATGTGACAAATAAAACTCTTGAATCTTGAATATTGGCGTTAACATTCCTATGCCCAATGCGTCTGTGTATGACACCAAAGGTTTCTCATTGAAATCAATGGAGCACCCTGCACGTCGGAAAATGACGCTAAAGGGATATAAAAAAAAAAAGTGGAAAAAGTGGTGCCGAGGGGCCCTGACCAAGAGTCAATATGTGACGAGTTGGGAGTGTTGATCTTATCGTGCTGTGCCATCATCCCTGTGCTTCAATGGCAAGACTGAAGGTAAAACTTTGACTGTGTTAATGCACCATCCCAGATCGTTGTGATTTAGTGAGCTATAGTGGCTCTGCCTAAACAGCCAATAGGGAAGGGATTGCACTGATCTGCTGATCTCAGGTCAGATTTTCCCATCATGCATCAGTGTATATTTCTGCAGCAGCTTCGTAGTGATGACCCAGGACCTGTGAGAGGGGAAAACATCGTCTGGCTATCTCCTAATAACACACTTAACCAACTAACATGCTGTTTAGTGTCCTGTCATGTATACACTTGTGCAGGTTTTATTGCCAATGTGCATTTGAAGTGTTGTGGGATTTTTATTGAGGCCATATTTCATTTTGGCCTACTTTTCCTAAATTGCCTGTGGGACTCGGTGAGGGGAGTGAAGCGTAGCTGCTTCTAAATGAGATGGGAGGAAGAAAGACAAAAGACAGGGAGGGAGAGAGAGGGCCCGACCATTTCTTGCTGTTGTGATTCATCGAAAAAGACGTTGAGAGAGAAATGAAGAAGAGGAGAAGTGAAGGATGCTTGGATGAACAGGGTCAAGTCCTAACTAAATGAGGAAATTGTGCTGTCTTGGTCATTACTGATCAGTAATGGTCGTTATTTGGGAAGAATTCAGCCGTGGTGATTAGATGTAATAGTGGAGTTGTGTTAAAGGCTGCAGAACCCAACAACATGTTCAACAGTAGTACATTGGAGAAGATTGTCTGACTCATCAATGGCACTTTTATACATGTCTTATTTTTTTCTCATTTCCACATATTCAAGATCTCATGGATGCATCTTAAGAATAGTTAGATGACTAAAGTGTCACCAGAGCTGTTCTTGCAAGCATGATCATCTGCACTTAAAAATAAATGAGGAAATTACCTGAAATGTCATTTACACAATATGTAGAAAGCGACAACAGGCAAATTAGGGAGAGAGGAGAAGCTGTGAACCTCAACAAACAATCCCCTTACAAAAAAAGATGATTGTTCAAGAGTGCTATTAGTATACTTCTTTCAAACTAAAAATAAGAAAGTATACTTTCAGTCTACTTTTTATGTACTTCTCTGAAATATAATTTATGTATTTCTCAGAAATATACTTAGAATTTCACTTAAGTATACTTGACTTATACTGACAGAAAAGTATAATTATATTTGGCCTATACTTGTAATCAATCTTTCAATTGAGATATGCTGTACTTAAGTAGAAATGAGAGCTTTTAGCGTTTTCATTCATACTAATAGGTCTGGCCAGTCACTGCTTGACACCTAGAGTATATAAGCACTGAACTCTCTGTTTGACGTTCGTAGTTGACAACGCTGACGTTCCCCTCCATCCTCCCCACCACCACCAGGTTGGCCCCTGTCCATCCATCGGGGGTAGGCTCCGCCCCTGCTTTTGTCTTCAGGCAGGATCAGCTGAAACTGCATCCCCCAGGACTAAGGACAGGATCTACACCAAATAACTTTTCTATACAACTAAAAACACAAATCATTGTAGCTCAATACCATCTGTTTATACTTTACAGAATAAATTCAATGCAAACGTTCACCTGCCCTCTGAGTCTTTCTGTTAGAATTAGTATTCTAAGTATACTTGGCTGGTAGTTGTGTTTACTCTTTTTAATGAGTAGCCTATTAAATACTTCCTTCACATAGTTTTACATGCTGTCTTATAAAGTTACATTGTTTGAAAATATTGATTAACCCTCATAACATCATACCTTGGGTCTTTAGCGACCCGGGACTTCATTCACTACCCTCCTCCTCATTCATTTTTTAAAGTTAGACAGCAACCTTTTTAGTATTACTCAATCGATGCATTATAAACAATATAACAATAAAAAAAAAAATCGAATTATAATTGAATACCAGTTTTTCCACTAGTTTTTTTACAAAAATTGTATAGGGTCGCTAACGACCCGAGGTGTGTAAGATTGTACGTATAGTATATTTTTTTCTGCACAACAATAAGTTAATCTATAATGATGAAATAAGTGCAATTCACCTTTATTCTACAACGTGGCAATGTCTGATACACAATGATGAAGTGACATTTCACTCATACTTACCTCAGACAGAAAACGAAACAATAATAATTATAATCTGCAAAACTTGAAATGGCTCAGCGATTTACTGCAGAGCAAGTACTGAACACATTCAAATATTACTGTCACTATCACTTGATGATGGATCTGGTCAAGAAGCTGTCAGTGATCAAAATATTGATTTTGAAGATGCTGAAAATTATAGTTTAAATTATAGAATATGTTGGAGATCACGAATATGAGCCAGATGCTGAATGTACTGGCAAATGAGCTCTAATGAGGACAGTGATGATGGTATGAAACATCTGCTCAAACTTAACCCTTCCTTGCTCCAAAAGGTAATGAAATATGCTTTATTTTATTCTTCTGTAATTGTTACTCTACTATTAGTAGTTTTATATATTATCATAACAGGTAGAGATCTACCCGTGTTAGATATAGATCCGGGTCGCTAAAGACCGAATATGTAAGAATGATTGGTGAAACAGTCATGCATTTAAGGGTTAATATGCATAAACAACAATAAGCATAGTCAAAACAGCAAAGTAAAATGTCCTGGGCTCTCTTCCCTGGCCTGTTTCAAAACTGTAATATATTAGGTCACCGATGAACATGATTTCTGTTGAGTCACATCAGATTGCTTTCCATCGGCTGTGGAGGTGAAGACGACAACTCCCATGATTCCACGCTCATTCACAGCGTCATCAAACTATGCCTTTGTTATTGTTTTGAAAAAGCGACCTCTAGTGGTGAAACTTACATACTGTGCCTTTAAAACATAAAAATGTAATAACTTTACATTACACAATAACACAATTTTAATTTTGAACATGTAAATAGTAAAGAAGATCAGTTCATGTTGACCCTCATATGATGAAATAGTTGCTCCTTTGTTTTTGTAGAAAATTGCCTAAACCTCACTGTTTTGTGAATGATTCTTGAGTGATTGCGATTGTGCCTAATTTCCTAATTATAGAGGTGTAAACACAAACGGCTTCTCAATTGATCCTGGAACAATGGCAGCCTGCTTGTGTCATGATGGCAAGGGCGGATGTGGGCTTGGCTAACAATTGTCTTAATTGTACGGTTGAGATGTGGAATGTAAACAATTCTTCCACTGATGATGGATTAATGACAGGGTTCCCTCAGCACATCATTCTGTGGTTTGACGCAAATGTCCCGGCAATATCACCCCCTCCCCTCCCCCTCCCCACTGCAGATGGATTAATTCTGATATTTCCAAATTTACCTCAATTTCATTTCAGTGCCATCCCATCTCATATTCCATAACAGCGCTGAAAAAAGTTAAGATATTACATCCACACAGAGAAATGAAATTACTTACAGGAGCTCCGGCATTTTTAATGCATTCTTTTTTTATTTTCTTATTTATTACAGTGAAGCTTTCCAATATTTGCCCCAGGCCTTCCTCACAGCGCACAAAGCTTCCGTCAGGGTTGCAAATCATTTGCAAATAATGAAGCTGCTCAGACTCATAGCTGTTGATTGGTTTCTACTATGTGTGTGTGTGTGTGTGTGTGTGTGTGTGTGTGTGTGTGTGTGTGTGTGTGTGTGTGTGTGTGTGTGTGTGTGTGTGTGTGTGTTGATTAAACCTGAACTGATTTATTCAGTCATTCAGTCATTTGAGGTCATGCAAGTCAAAATCAACTGATCTGTGTGCAAGACATGCACCGAGTAATTTTGTGGTTTATGTTGTTATGACACCACAGTTGTCGTGACTTCAGCTACAGTACCATTCAAAAGTTTTGGGTTGGTATTATTTGTATCATTATTGATATTGTTGATATTTTAATAATATGAATAATACAAAATTAATTTAACAATTAATTAAATTGTGTTACCAATTAGCAAGGTGGTATTTATTGAATTAGCTAGTTAAAGGTAGTCAAGTTTCCACTACTAAAAATGAGATTACATGATATTTTTAAGTTAAATGTATGAATTAGCTTACTCAAATATTTCAAGTTAAAATATTTAATTAAATGTATGATTACAAAATAAAAATCTGCAAGTTCTACTTAAGCTTAAGATTTCTTAACCTAAAAACTGATAGCCTCAGTTGCAACTTATTCGGGTGTACAATGAATTGAAATGACAAAGAAAGTTCACATCCATATGCATCCATATAATACCAACTACTGCGTGTCAGGAACAAAAGCAAGGTCATGACAAAAATACGGTTATCATCAATAATATATTTATAGACAATGTATACACTTATGTTCGCATCTCCTTTTTATTGCCTGAGTCAGCTTTATAATCAAAACACTGCACACCCAAAACAGATATCAACCCTCAACAAATCACAGCATGTCCTGAAGTCAGCTTTAATGGGTCTTCGCGGGAAAAACAGACGGAGAACAGCGGGAGAAATGACAGCAGACTGGGGAGAGTGAGGAGAGGTGTTGTCTATGGATGACAGAGATTCAAAGTGTTAGTTCACGCAAAAAATAAAAAAAGTCATAATTTACTCACCCTCATGTCGTTCCAAACCCGTATGATGTTCTTTCATCTGTGGAACTGAGAAACTGTACTAAAACACTTAATAATTAATGGCAAATAATCAGAGCTACATTATATAGTCTATACTCTAGTCTATACTCTTATTGTATGTTTTTAATAATATGAGTACAATAATTTAACAAGGTCACATTTATCAAAAGTGACACTTAAGACATTTATAAAGTTATACACAAATTATATTTCAAACAAATGCTGTTCTTTTGAACTTTCTATTGAAAGTGCTGTTCTTTTGAACTTTCTATTCATAAACGAATCCTGAAACAATGTATCACAGTTTCCATAAAAATATTAAGAGCACAACTGTTTTCATGCAATTGTCTCATTTGTGTTGAATTTTATTCTATACACTGAAAAATAAAGGTTCTAAAAGGGTGTTTTCACACAAATGGTAGTTTTTAGGAGAATTAGCCAAGATCAAGTTAATGTTAAATAAAAACACAACTCTGTTAAAGAACCACAAGTGTCCTGAGAAAAAGAACTAATCAATACAAAAATTGCTCATTTTTACTTTGCATTTACAGTGTGAATGACAAAATGTACACATTTGGACCATGTCAGTTACATCATTCAGCGACACATAGACTAGTCTTGCATGATTGCATCAGGGAAATTTGCCTAAACCATCATATTGATCCACAACAAATCAAGACGACGTATAGTTCTGGAGCTTTCGAAAGTAATAAACAGAAAAAAACATCCCTGTAATTTATTTTCCTGAGTGCTGGAAATTATTTTTTACAGTCAGACATTTTAGATTATAGGCTAGGGATGATCACGATGGTTGACAAGTTGTTTGTTGGTGCTTTAAAGGAGATTAATTTAGAGACGCAACTCCTCAGATGAGGTTGTAGCAAAAAAAGAAAAAAAGTAAAAAAAAAAAAAAAAAAAAAAGAAAAAGTAAATCCTACACCAGCTAGAAGCCCGAAAATGGGATGCCTTTCATGTTAATAGTGAGATGCACCACACACTTAATGCATTAATCATCAACAATCAACAATCAATGCCATTGATTTATTATTTCATTGTGTGGCTTAACTATTTGTATGCAAATGTGATTTCTACATATGCATATATGGATAAGTCCCATGTAAACATGACCTAGTCACATTTCACCCCTAAAATAAAACCCTAAATCCTCATTACTGGAACATTACTTTTTTTTTGTGTAATTCCTCTTTACTCTATTAATTTACAGAAAATATATATTAATACTGTATATATTATTTATTAGATAATTTACAGTAAATGCTTAGTATTGCGATAAATAAATAATTTAATACATTCAGCATTAAAGTCAGTACAACAAACACATTTATTTATTTATTTATTTTTAATTTTATAATTAAACATATAGGCTTATAAGGTTTTTTTTTTTTTTTTTTTTTTTTGTCTGAGGTCTTTATTTGATTTATTTTGATAATATTAAATAAATAAAAATGAATCTAAAATATGTATGTATTTGTTTTATTTCAAATATACACCGATCAGGTATAACATTATGACGTGAATAACACTGATTATCTCTTCATCACGGCACCTGTTAGTGGGTGGGATATATTAGGCAGCAAGTGAACATTTTGTCCTCAAAGTTGATGTGTTAGAAGCAGGACTGGGTCAGAGCATCTCCAAAACTGCAGCTCTTGTGGGGTGTTCCCGGTCTGCAGTGGTCAGTTTCTATCAAAAATGGTCCAAGGAAGGAACAGTGGTGAACCGGAGGTCATGGGCGGCCAAGGCTCATTGATGCACGTGGGGAGCACAAACAGATACAAATACAGATGAATCACGTGGATGGCCGGGTGCGTGTGCGTCACTTACCTGGGGAACACATGTAGACCATGTACACCCTTTCATGGAAACAGTATTCCCCTATTCAACTTACAGGACTTAAAGGATCTGCTGCTAATGTAACGAGTTAAAGTGAATTATAGAAGTATGTAATACTTTAGCTATTCACTAAAATCCTTTTTATTGGTTTTAACCTGTTTTTTCTTGGAGTATTATGTTTATTTTGCTGTAAACTTTATAGGGACTTTTATTTTGACACTATTTTCTGGTGATCTGTTGACGCCATTTTCAAGTGATTGCGCGCCTCTCGCCAGTTTGCATTGCATATGCTGGGGAGAGGTGAGCGGTTTTCTGAGCTCTTCGAATTCTAAACTAATTGAGTTTATAAAGTGTTTCAATTGAGTAAATATCTTCTTGTAAATTATACTGAGATTGTTAGCGGTGTTTGATGTACGTTTTATATGTATGTGGATTGAAAATTGTTATATCGAGTGGATCGCATGATATGAGGTTGACATGGTTTTGAGTTTATTATTAATGGTTATTATGTCATATAGGAATATCGAGTGAGACATCCATGAGAGAGATATGACTTGAGTATATCAATCCACAGGTATTTTACTTTTATTGTTCTTTTATGTTCTTGTGTTATGTATAATCTGGTAATGTTTCAATGTTAGTTAATTATTTCAATTGTTAAACTGAGTTTGCATTGCATATGCTGGGGGGAGGAATATCGAGTGAGACATCCAGAGAGAGATAAAGATCGTAACGGCGGTCAGCAGAGGACCGGTTACATTGGTGCCGTGACCCGGATTTGAAGATTTGCTTCCAGATCTACGTCAGTTGGGTCGCCGAGGGACGCTGCATTGAGGTTCACTGTCTCATTAGTGAAGAACTGTGAGAACACTTGTTGTTTCTAATACTGACTTTTCTCATTTGAATGACACTTTCTCACATTTCTGATATTTTTCTAGAGTGTTTATTCTGTTGGACATTTATCACTAAGTGTAGTTTATTTTGTGAGTGAAATTAAATATGGCCTTCAGTTTAAAAGGAGATGAATTTGATGCAAATGAGACATTGATTGGTTTAGGTCTTGGGAGAGGGAAGTTTTTTTGTGAAACTCCAGTTACTCCAATTGTGAGGGAGAGTAGAGTGGGTAGAACACCACCTGTATTATGCTCCACACGTGTAATTGACCATGATCCAAATCCAGTAGCTGATACTGTCCCCTTGCCTGCTCCAGACATAACAGATCCAAACTGGCAAGGTTTGATAGCACACATTGCTCAACAAGTGGGGCAGACCCTGTTAGCATCCCAAAAAGAGGCTAGTTATGGTCAAGAAGAGAATAGAGATGCACAAACACAAAGGTTAGGTGCTAGCAAGACATTCTCAGACATGCCTTCACTTAACTTGACTGGAGTGAGGTTGGTCATGCAGAGTGAAGCAAAAGAGCCCCCAGTTTACCGTGGTGATGCATCAGACAAGCTTAGTGTGCATGAATGGGAGGAACTGATGGAAACCTATCTGAGAAAAAGAGGGATACCATTAGCAGAGCAGCATCAAGAGATCTTAAGCAGACTGATGGGTAAAGCTAAAGATGTCGTCAGAGTCACTCTCCGTTGTAATTCAGCTTTAAGCCCAGCTGAGAACCCCAAAGTTATCATGGACATCCTGAAACAGCATTTTAGTGATGTTCATTACTCATGTATGCCCTTGGCTGACTTCTATGGTACTGTTCCATTAGCAGGAGAAGATCCCGTTGAATACTGGGTGTGGCTGAATAAAGCAGTGGATCTTGCGGAGGAAGCTTTAAAGAGACTTGGACGACGAATGGAGGATCCATGTCAAGAAGCTGTAATGATGTTCGTAAAGTACTGTCCTGACTCACTCTTGCATCAATGTTCCGCTTCAAATCTCCAGAAAAATGGACTGCTCAGGAGATCCAAGAGCACCTTGATCGCTACCAGACAGAGTTAAAAGAGCAGGTGTCTACCAAGCCAAAACGTCACCCTGCTACCAGACATGTCACCGCTCATGTTCAGATGCCCCACGAAGATGAAGCGGATGTTGGCTCTCCAATAGAGCCAGGTGAGTGTAGCAGAGTCAGCACTGCACATACCACACAGAGTGACGACAATTGCATGAGAACTTTAATTAGTCTTCTTGATCGTGCACTGTCTCAAAATGTCCAAGTGCAGTCTCATCAGCCCCAAAGCAAGTTCTGTAGAGTATGCAGATCCCAAAACCACTCTACTGTAGCACACTGTCGTCGAGAACGTCTGTGTTTTGCATGCCTTAAACCTGGGCATAGTAAGAGAGAATGTACAAGCGAGAGGTCCAGGCCTGGTCAGCATCATTCCAGGGGCCACCAAGTTTAAACTAGATGGCTCACGTTTAGAAGGGGAATGCGTGAGCACAAGTGAAGAACCCCTAGAGCATAACGATCTTCAACAGTTTTACGAGAACGCATGTTCGCAAGTTCCCACTGGGACCAAAGTGATAGCACAAAATGTCCAAGCAGTTGAAGCATTCGATGATTTGTTCTATGCACCAGTCAGTGTAAATAATGTGTTTTCAATGAAGGGAATGCTTGATACAGGTTCCATGGCCTGCACTTTTAGTGACAAAGCAGAAAAGAGGATGTTGAGTGAAAATGTACTGCCTTCACCCACACCACTTCAAGAAGAAGTCATCTTAGTAGGATGTGGTGGCAAGGTTACAAGACCAAAATGTTTATATGAGGTTGAGTTGAAGATTTATGGAGAGAGCTGCCTAGTGCCCATTCTCGTTGTACCCGGCCAGCGGGATGATCTGATCATTGGCACGAATGTAATCAAATTCCTCGCGCATCGCATGAAAGGTAGCAGTGATTACTGGAGACTTGTTTCTAATCACAGTGTGGAACCAATGGCAGGATGTGAGCAGTTCTTGGATGTTATGGCCAACACGTGTCGGTGGAAGGGTTCAGAGCTGCCGGACAAGGTGGGAACCATCAAGCTACAGCAGAGTGTTACTCTCTTAGCAAAGCAGGAACATCTTGTGTGGGGAAAGTTGCCCAGAAATGTCCCCATGTCTCCAGGGAGCACAGTTGTAGTGGAACCAACAACTTCGAGGTCTGCGTCACGAGACATCATGGTCGGGCGGGTTGTCACGCCATTATGGGGTGATCGCTGGGTTCCTCTAAAAGTCACCAACTTCTCTGACAAGCCAGTCAACCTAAAGAGGAACCGTAAATTAGCGGATGTATTCCTGTGTGTTGCAGTGGAAGATTTCGAACTTTTTCAAGGGCTGAGTCGAGCTGAGGTGGTTGCGGAGGAGAAACAGCATTCACCTGATTCATCAGCTGATTTCAGGCGAAGACTGGAAACCGTTGGTCTCGCTGATCTTGATATCCAGTCTTGCTCTGTCAGTCCTGAGTCAAAAGAGAAAATAGTCCGGTTACTGGAGAAGTACAACGATGTGTTTTCCAAGCATGCATTGGACTGTGGTGAAGTTAAAGGGTTTGTTCATCGCATTCGGCTAATGGATGAGCGTCCATTCAGACTCCCTTATCGTAGAGTGCCGCCAGCATACTACCAGAAGTTGCGGCAAGTTTTGTCCCAGATGGAAGAACAAGGGATAATCAGGAAGTCTGTAAGCGAGTATGCTTCCCCGTTAGTCCTAGTGTGGAAGAAGGATGGCAGTCTGAGGATATGCACAGACTTCAGATGGTTAAATGCAAGGACGATAAAGGATGCACACCCACTTCCACACCAGTCTGACTGTTTAGCTGCTCTGGGCGGAAACACACTCTTTAGCACCATGGACTTGACATCAGGATTCTATAACATACCCATGGCCGAAGAGGACAAGAAATATACTGCGTTCACGACTCCTGTAGGGTTACATGAGTATAACAGGATGCCGCAAGGGCTATGCAACAGCCCAGCTTCCTTTATGCGGATGATGGTAAGCATCTTTGGAGACTTAAACTTCAGTAGCTTACTATGTTACCTTGACGACCTGTTGGTGTTCGCTCCAAATGAACAAGAAGCATTGGAAAGATTAGAGGTCGTGTTCAGTCGTCTGAAGCAGTACAATCTTAAGCTGAGCCCTAAGAAATGCCACCTACTGAGAACTTCTGTAAAATTCCTGGGTCACATTATAGACGGAGACGGAGTTTCTGTAGATCCTACTAAAGTTGAGGTTATCTCTAAGCTGTCCAAGTTTGACTTGATGGAAGATGACAGATGTACCCCATCAGTACAGAGAATTAAGTCAGTCCTTGGTATGATCTTATATTACCAACATTTCATTCCTGGATGCTCTGCCTTGGCAAAGCCACTTTTTGCTCTCACAGCGGGACAGAGAAGGAAGCGTGGAAGTAAGGGAGAAACTAAAGCAGGAACTTACAGGAAGCTCAAGCCCACAGACTGGACTGAGGAATGTGATCAGGCATTATGTAACCTCAAGAAGAGCTTGCTTGAAAGTGTGGTCTTAGTACACCCCGACTTCACTCGACCTCTGATTCTTGCAATCGACGCCGCTGGATGGGTTGGGAGCAGTTTTATCCCAAGTGCCAGCTGGCGAAGAGCGAGCTCGCCCAATCGCATTCGCAAGCAAGACCCTGAGCAGGTCGCAGAGGAACTATCCAGTTCATAAGTTAGAGTTTCTGGCACTCAAATGGAGTGTATGCGAAAAATTTAGCCACTGGTTAAAAGGTCAAACATTCACAGTCTGGACAGACAACAGTCCGCTCACATATGTTATGTCCAAAGCAAAACTCAATGCTTGTGAGCAACGTTGGGTATCTAAATTGGCAGCTTACACTTTCGAACTAAAGCATATAGCAGGGACGAAAAACACAGTGGCGGATGCTTTGAGTAGAGACCCCTTTGTCAGAACTGTAAGCAATAGGCTAATGAAGGAGAGCTATCGTGACTTACTTGTGGAAGCTGAAGAGGTTGATGGAGATGGAGTTCGGGATGCTTTTCGTCAAGGAGCTCAGAACTTGCAGATCTACCTTCAATCCTGTCCTGCTTTTCCTTCTGACAGCACCACCGTCCAAGCCTGTTTAAGTTTACATGATCAGTGGGAAGAAACATCAAAAGCAAGAGCTGTACAGCTAATTCAGTCTTATCAAGATTTAGTTCCAGCTAGTGTTGATGCCCTCCCAATGATCTTTGCAGATGAAATTCGTGAATTGCAGGAGGCCGATTCAGTCATCTCGAAGGTGCTATTCTTTTTGAACTTAAAGCGTCAACCATCGAGGCGAGAAAAGGCCAATATGAGTTTCAGAGCCATAACTCTCTTCAGACAATGGGACAAACTAAAGATTGAGGATGGAATACTCTACCGAATCACACAAGATCCACATAGTAAACAAAAGCGGTATCAGCTGGTCTTACCTTCTAGTCTCAAGGATCAAGCTTTGAAGGGTGTGCATGATTTGGCAGGTCATCAAGGCCAAACGAGAACCATCCATCTAGCACGCCAACGCTTCTTCTGGCAGGGAATGGAGAAAGATGTTTGCGAATACATCAAGTGTTGTCAAAGGTGCATTCTGGCCAAAGCTCCCGAACCATCTGTGCGAGCTCCGGCTTGAAAGCATTAAGACTTCTATGCCCATGGAGCTGGTATGTCTCGATTTCTGGACTGCAGAGGATGGGAAGAAACGTTCAGTCGATGTGCTCGTTCTAACAGACCATTTCACAAAGTTAGCTCATGCCTTCCCTTGTGCAAATCAGTCTGCAAAACAAGTCGCAAGAAAATTGTGGGACCGTGTATTCTGTGTCTATGGATTTCAAGTCGCATCCACACTGACCAGGAGCCAACTTCGAAAGTGCTTTTCTAGCAGAGTTGTTGAAACTATCAGGGTCGCTAAATCTCACACCACCGCTTACCACCCCATGGGAAATGGAGGAGTAGAGAGGTTTAATCGAACCTTGGGAGTATGCTCTGCACCTTACCCCTGAAAGAAAAGCACAAATGGCCAGAGCAAATACAAACACTGACCTTCGCCTACAATGCAGCGGTCCATGAGACAACAGGGTGCGCTCCATTTCAGCTTATGTTTGGCCGTGTACCAAGATTACCGGTAGATGTTATGTTCAGACAGGTGCTACACGACCCTGTAGTTGTTGATCACAGTACTTACCTGAAGTCGTTGATGTCATACCTCCATGAAGCAGCTGAGATTGCGCAGAGACACTCTGAAAAGAACAGCGTAAACAGGCAAGAGGTTACAACAAGAAAGTCAAGGGGACATGTCTGAATATTGGGGACCGTGTGCTGGTGGCGAATAAAGGAGAGCGAGGAAAGAGGAAACTAGCAGATAAGTGGGATCCAGCAGTGTACACGGTAGTGGACAGAAACCTGCAGGCGCACACTTATAAGCTGAAAGATGAAAAAGGGAGTGTGAGGATTGTGCACAGGAACCTACTGTTGGATATTAGTTTCCTACCTGTTGAGTCACCTGATAAAGAGGGAAGCATTTTACATTCTGCAGTGGAGTCGGAGAGTGAGTCAAATAGCGTCAGAAGTGAGCCTTGTGTGGATGACTTTGAACCAACAGACTTAGAGGAGAGAACCAGGAGGTGGGTTAATGGGGACCCTGAAAGTCTAGTAGTTCAAGACTCTGAAAGCCTGGCAGTTCAAGACCTTGCTGTTGAGGAAGCTTTAGGAACAGACCATCTCAGTTCAAGTGGAAAAGAGTCCAGTGATCAGTTGCAGACTGAAGAGAACAGTAGCAAAGACCTTCTTCAGAGTGAAGTTGAAACCAGTCCAACATCTCTTGACGTTAACTTTGACTGTGACACAGATACACACACACAAATTCTGACTGACACTCATACTGACACCCAAGTTCCAGTTACTGACATTCAGGGTGTTAGAACACGAGCAGGCAGAGTTGTTAAGAAAGTGAACAGATTAATTGAGTCAATGGTTCAGAAACCCTTTTACCTCCAAGGTGTAGGAAGTACATTGAAAAAGAGATCTGGTTCATTTCTTTCTCTGTTTTAAAGAGTATTTGGTTTCAGTTTTTTTTGTATTGATGTGAAAGACATTTTGATTCCAAATATGAAGGCCAGGTCATATTATGGTGTACAAGGCATCGTAGTGTTCCGAGATGATTTTAGGCTTGATCACCCTGAGGTTTTTCTCGACCTATTAGTGGGTAACTCACAAGTTGAACTAATGAATGTTTCATTATAGACCTGTACCATTATTTGTGTTGGATTCAGTACGTATTTTAGTGAAATCCGGAAGGGTGAATGTAACGAGTTAAAGTGAATTATAGAAGTATGTAATACTTTAGCTATTCACTAAAATCCTTTTTATTGGTTTTAACCTGTTTTTCTTGGAGTATTATGTTTATTTTGCTGTAAACTTTATAGGGACTTTTATTTTGACACTATTTTCTGGTGATCTGTTGAGCGCCATTTTCAAGTGATTGCGCCTCTCGCCAGTTTGCATTGCATATGCTGGGAGAGGTGAGCGGTTTTCTGAGCTCTTCGAATTCTAAACTAATTGAGTTTATAAAGTGTTTCAATTGAGTAAATATCTTCTTGTAAATTATACTGAGATTGTTAGCGGTGTTTGATGTACGTTTTATATGTATGTGGATTGAAAATTGTTATATCGAGTGGATCGCATGATATGAGGTTGACATGGTTTTGAGTTTATTATTAATGGTTATTATGTCATATAGGAATATCGAGTGAGACATCCATGAGAGAGATATGACTTGAGTATATCAATCCACAGGTATTTTACTTTTATTGTTCTTTTATGTTTTTGTGTTATGTATAATCTGGTAATGTTTCAATGTTAGTTAATTATTTCAATTGTTAAACTGAGTTTGCATTGCATATGCTGGGGGGAGGAATATCGAGTGAGACATCCAGAGAGAGATAAAGATCGTAACGGCGGTCAGCAGAGGACCGGTTACACTAACATCTTGGTACCAGATATCACAGCAAACCTTCAGGGGTCTAGTGGGGTCCTAGTGGAGCAGCAAAAGGGGGACCAACACAATATTAGGTCATAATGATATGCCTGATGAATGAATACATAGGTTAATAAGATAGATTTTTTTTTTTAATTGCCTGAGGTTTTTATTTTATTTTTAACATATATTTTTAAATAAATAAATATGATTCATTTTTGAGTCACAAAATTATATACTCAGCCCAGTGACCCTTGTCATTATCCATCTTCGAAAGTGACTACTCGTTCAAAAAGCTCCAATTCATTTTTGAAAATATGCAATTTTGCATGTCCTTAGTGTAACAGACTCTCTTACTTGAAGGAGAAAGGTTTTCAACATTTGTAATAGATTAATAATGGTCTGATTCAACAGCCTATTTCCTTCATTTGTTCTATAAATGTTTCTCTATCATCTGCTGAGTTATCACTGTTGGGAGCGCGAGGCGCGATGGAACACCCTCATATCATATGCTTCATTTTAATTATCTCTCTGTGTGCAAAAGCTCAGACGGCAAACAAAACTTAACCTTATAAACATTTTTTTAATTTTTTTTTCTCAAGAAGCTGAATCTTCCATTTGTTTTTGTTTTTTTTCTTGGTTTGGTTTGGTTTTTCCCTCAATGCAGAAACTCATTAACCTTTTGCAGGCTCAATTACAACGAAAAGTAATGCCGATAAAACATCCCACCACTCTTCTCTCAAACAAATGCATAAGCATCCAATTACACTGGCCCCTGTTCGACGCATCCCAGTCGAGCGTCAGATGATGAAGTTTCTGATTACACAATTAACCTCTCCCCAATGAACCGGTAGAGCTTCAACAACAATATATCTTCACCCAAACGGAGGCTTTATGCTAATTACCTCTGTTTTGGGCGGATTTAAAGAATTCCAGGAGAAAAGTGCTGTGAGGTAAAGCAGCAGGGACTGGGCCACCCATAAAAGAAAGAGCGAAGGTTCCCAGGTCATGCATGCAGTACTGACCTCCAGACACAGCGGGCATACCAATTAAAAAGTTAATGAAGATCATATCAAGAAACATTTACAGCAGGGGACTATATTCTACAGAGAAGAGGTTGTGGCTGTGCTGTAGTGCACAGCAGGAGCAAATAACTGACACAGATATGATCAAAACACGGCTTATGTCTGCAATATTAGAACAACTTTATAATTCAATTGGCTGGAAATTAGCATAAAGCCTGTTATATTGAATATATATTTATCTTGACTCAGAAATATTGTTCAAGAACCTCTGCCGTAAGAGATAATGTACATTATCCATAAATCATGGACATACATACATTATATACAATATATACGTTTTTGAACACTGAAATATACTCTTGTGTAGAGTAAAATGTGTGTAATGGAGGCCAGCTAGTAAAAGGCTGTGCAGATAAACCTCCCATGTGGCCATCTCCTATGCAAGCGATGCTGGTTCGAAACACGCTCCGAGCGATGCAATAGGACCAGTCACATTGGTGGCGTGACGTGATGGGAGTGAAGTTTAGGAGTGTAATGGAGGCCAGTTAGTAAAGATCTCTGCAGATAAACCTCACTCCTCTGGCCTCAAGAGGGGCACTAGCGACTGATGCTAGAGGCTGCGATCTTTAGCATCCTTGTTAGCAGCCACCTTTCATGCCGGTGCCGCTGATTCGAAACCCTCTCAGAGCAGTGTGAGTAGGACTAGTCACACTAGCATAAGACTTATAGTGATTTCTGTGCAAATTGTTCACTTGGGTTCTTTTCAAGGAATCGGTCAAACACTTTCAAAAAATAGCCTGAATATTTTGTGTAACAATCTGAATATGCTGTAATGACATTTTTATTTTTTATTTTAAGTAATCCTCCCTAAAAAGTATATGAAGCTAAACCAAACCAGTGTTATTATCAAAACTAATTAACTCTTTCTCCGACAGTGTTTTTATTTTATTTTTTAAGTTTCCAGCCAGCATTTTTGATCATATTCACAAAAATGTCATGGCCTCCAGAGTATTTAGTTTGAATATTTGAACATGCAATATATGAAAAGAATGAGCAGACCCTCTGCTTTAAAAACAAACAAAACAAAACAAACAAATACAAAAGCAACATTTTGAGCAAAAAGCTGAGAAAATCATGTTTTTGTCAAATAGTGGCTCGGATTCAGAGCACCGATTAAAACACAGATGGAGTAGATCGAGTCCATCAACACCCCTAATGCTTCACAGTCCTGTAGCTCGTCCTGGGTCAACATTTCATTCAGAAACATTAGGCAGTTTTGACTTCTATACAGTTTAAATTTGATGATCACGTTATATACATAACATTTGCATATAATTGCATTATGAGATTGCTTGTTTCTGCATCTTCGCCTATGTTTTGATCCGGAGATTCAGTACTCTTTCAGAAGATGCGTAATAGTGCCCCCTACTGTATAACAGTGAAAACACGGAAAGCCGGGAAATTCCATCACTGGCGTGGAAGCGTTTCCTTACAAATGGCGGAAATGTCCGTCAATGGCGCAGAAAGAGCTAAAAGTAAAATTAGTTTAATTGAACTACTAAAATGACTAAAACTAAGAATAAATAGAAATATATATGAAAAAATAATACAAAAAGACAAAAGCGCATAAAACAATCAGAAAGACGGAGCTCTCAGAGTGAGAGTGTGATTTCCACCTCATCTCTCTTTCATTTTTCAGCATTGTTAATGAAACACATGGAGGCGGGTGACAAGAAGGGCGGTGGCACGAGTGCTAATGTTCCTACAGCTCTCTGCCCCAAGTACCTGTTGTCTCCCATTTTCCGTGGAAATCAGACAGAGGATATTCTGTCACTTTTTTGTCATTTGTAGATGAGCAACAGAGGCAAGTATGTAACACATTTTTCTGAATGTCTGTAAAAATTATGTTTTTGTTTTGTTTTTTAGTAACCAAACAGTTGATGGGCCCCATTGAATTCCATACTATATTTTTTCCATACTATGGAAGTCAATGGGGCCCATCAACTGTTTGGCCTATCAACCATATTCTTTCAAATATCTTCTTTTGTGTTACACAGAAGAAATAAACTTTGCATGGCACAGGCATTTTTACACAAAATGGGATTGAAAATGCTATCAAACCCTCAAGTCAAAAAGATTGCAGCTGATATCACTTATGGTTCCTTCGTCACACTGGAAATTTTGGGTCAATGTGGCTGGACAGTTGTTTCTGACCTCCTCTCCATAGGTTTCCACACCTATCTGTCTTGCATTTTCCAATGCAGTGCTGAGAACAGGCCTGTGCTGGATTGTAGCATCTCATGACACTTTGAGTGATGGTCAGTAAAACCCAGAGGTGTGTGATATATTCATGTGCATGTGTTATTGAACAATAACCTCTTGCGAAACCGCAATGCTCGCCGATACACTCTCATCTATCTGTTTAAAAAGAAAGGCCACACAAGGAAAGTTCTTCCTGTTTATTTGAATAGTTGCTTATTAAATAATTGTTGAATTTTGTGCTGTTATGATCTTCTACGAGACCCAGTGGAGCAGCTTCATTTTAATGTGTGAAATCGCAAATCCATCTCTGTTTGTCAGCCTCAAGCGACTAGGAAAGCAGGATCCATATTGTTTGGGTGTAAATTTAGTGTCAGAAGGTATTAAGCATAACGTTCTCTGTTTTTTCTGGATGCATTACTGAGCCCAAGGCCAATTTTTAGCGCACTTGAATTTTAGGTGAACATTTGTTCAGGTGAGTGAAATGAATGCTTTAGCCACAAAACATTACCACACAATTATGAGTCACAGAGCACTTGATGTGCTCACAATCACGTACACACACAAAAACTCTTTCTACATACGTCATTGCATTCACCATAGCATTTTATGGCATAAACTGAGAGGTTAGAGAAATATTAGACTCCAGGCTGCAGTTACAGCAGTTTCTGCTCACAATAAAACTACTAAAAGTGCCAAAGCATCTAACTGAAGGCGGAGGGTTTGGAGCATTAAGGAGGAAAATATTGTGCATATAATAGCTGTTTTGAGCAAATTAGCTTTCAGAACTTGGGAGCATTCTACATTATTGCTTTTGAACATTTTTGTCTTTCTAGCTTTTCGTTTCCGAATGCTTTCTTTTAATAATCACAATTGGAGCTAGTTCACAGTTTATTAAGTAACATTTTGGAGCAAGATCATGTGACACTGAAGACTGGAGTAATGATGCTGAAATTTTGGTTTTGCATCACAGAAATAAATTCTATTTTAAAATATATTCAAATAGAAAACTGTTATATTAAGTTGTACTAATAGGAACAATAAAATTGTATTGTTCAATGCTTTTAGTGGTGCAACCAGTAAAGCTTAAGGCTTAAAGATATTGGTTTTGATGCGATCGACCCGGGTTCGAATCCGCCTTTTGCAGAGCTATTGCTATCCCTTTTCTCATAACAAATCACAGCAGAAAGGCATTTACGTTCAATAAAAATTAAGAACATTTTCTAAATGTGAGAATAAAGTTCCTAATAAAATGTTTAATAATAATAAATGCATTTATTGGGTAGGGTTAGTGTCAGGGTTCTATTTGTGCTTTCCATACAGGGTTCCACTATGCAGGCATAATCGATATAAATACTCATTTGTCCCATTGTCTGTTACATTAATTAATGAACAATTGCAGCAGGATGTTAAAAAAACTGCAATAATTGATACAACAGGTAATTGAGGGCTGTGCTGAGGGTTTCTTTTATTTCATTTTTCATTATTTTAACAGTACAGGATTAGAATGGTTGTTAATGTTGTATGTATATGTGTTGTGCGTTGACGTTGCAGCAGCTCTCTAATTTAAAACTAATTTCTCCTAAGGGAGACAATAAATTATACCTTGACCTTGACTTTTAGTTTGTGTTTTGGTTGCATTCCTGTGTTCCTTTGTTCATATTCCCGCCATTTCTTAGTTCCCATGGTTACCCTTGTTAGGTCACGGTCACCAGCTAGTCACCACCTCATCACTACATTTCCCATCATCCTCCCTGGCCCTCACCTGCATGCAATTCACAATCACACACACCTGCACCTCATCTGCACCCTCATCAACCTGCTATATAAGCACACACCTCACACAAGCACATTGTCTGGTCTTGTTTATGAACACCACAGACTCCTGCTCACCTGAGCAGCTGACCAGTATTCCTGAGCTGACGTCAGTCTGCCATCTGTCTGTGTCCATCCTGTTCCTTGTGTCACATATCTGTGTTCTTCAGCTCCAGCCATCTATCCTACAGCTGATCCTGGATTCAAGAAGGACAGTGTTGAACTCAGATAAGCCTGCAATCATATCTGCAACCTACTATATCATATCATATGCATATCCTCTCACCTGTTTGTCTCTCCACTCTAGCCCCGGTTTTCTCTACAATAAACTATTTACATTGACTTACCTTGCCTGTTCTCATCTATGTTGACAGGTGTAGGGAGAGCTTTTATTGTTCCATTAATGCGGCATCCATTTAATAATCATTTACACTGTTATTATTGCATCCTTTTAAAGTACAATACTGAGGTGCAAATAGTATGTATCTGTCAAAATAAAATATTAATAAATTGCATGTAATTTACTAGTTGAATCTAGTTGCTATTAACACTTGGTGTAAGTAGCATTTATTGCTATTACAAATAGCCGCTGCCTTAATTCTTACAATCCCAAAACTTTGAATGGTTACCATCACCTAACAACCACCCCAACACCCTATGCAATAAATAAATGCATAAATCGTTAATACTCTGCATAGTTCATTGAGCATTTTAACCCTAACCAGCTGCTTGTATTGACCGCTCTAATATTAGTTTTAAAATGGTTTTGTAAAATGTTCACATGTCATTTGAACTCAATTTGCAGCGTTATGCAAGTAATTTCTTCTATTTCAAATTAAGCCCACCAGGAAGAGAATAATGAAATTTCACATCAATACTTTACTCCGTAATATTCCCCTATTTACTGAAAGACAGATGAGATTGTTTGAAGACAGCTGACCTGAACGACCTAATTCAGTTTAATTTGTGCTTTCTAAGTGTATGTTTGTTTGTTGCATCTCTCATGAAAGTAAAGTTCTAGAAAATCAGCAACCCTGACCTTGTTTCTGAAAAATTTCTGAATGTCATTACATTAGATAAGCACATATCAAGTGTAATATCTTTTAAAGGTAGATAAGCACAGCATTTAATAAAACAAGTTTTGCAGGATCTTTTCTCTTCACTAATGTTCATGTTTCATCATATTTTAAATATAAATGTCTTTGAAGTGGATGTATAAAGTCAGTTCTCCTCAAGTTCAATCAATATGTTCCATTAATCACAAACAAATACAGTCACGCAATACTGACTGTTTTCATTTGTCAACACTAGATCCATTGTTTTAGCATATTTCTTTAAAAAATAATTTTTCAAATTAACTTATTGTGATATGACATGCAATGACATTTACACATTTTAAGTGTGAAATGAAGAGTCTAAATAAATTTGGGGACGTTATACTATACATGACATAAAATGTGTTCAAACTATTGTGCTGGTTGCACTTTATTTCACAGTATACTTGCTTTACCTCTATGGTGTACTTTCCTAGGAAAGTACTGGGTACTATAAGGTTAGGTTTAGGGGTAGAGTCAGGGTTAGTACATAGTTATTGCCCAGTTATTGTAATTACTAAAATAAGTGCATAGTATGTACATGGGGAACAAGACTGTAAATTAAAGTCTTCTGGCATCCATAGACACTGCTGTCAGTTTATTCTGGCTTATACTGTGACAGTACAGGTGCACAGGCATTGAGCATAAGAATTGTGAAATAGGAAAGTGGGAAAGATGTAGGTGTATTCTAAAAATTCATTTGCTTGATAATGAGTCAGCAGAACCAGAACCACAGAATTATGCAATGAGAAGCTACTATGCCACAGAAAACAGATTTAAAGCTGAACTGTCATTTTGTCAAGTTAAAATATTCTTCTATCCCAGTTTAATATGCAGAGTTGACAATAAATAAGCCATTCCTAGGCTGACTATCTGATGAATGCAAAAACTGTGGCATTTTCTAAATACTGCTCAATCAAACGCGGGAGATTTAAAGGAGGTCTATTTTTTGTTTATTTTAAGCATCAACTGTCTCATATGTTTCTACTAAAGATAGACACAAGGTGTGCTCTGATATGCCAAAGTATGCAATCAAAAGTCAGAGATCTGAATATGAATTTAAAAAAAGACCAAAATGATCTGAGATGCTCATCCACATAAATTGTAGCTCTTTACTCTTATTGAATGACAACAATTGTTTCTATTTTCTGACTCAACTGTTTGTTTTTATTTTTATTTCCCCCAGTGCAGTTTTCAACCTTTCATACCCAGGGACCCTAATACAAAGGATTAGATATTCTTGCTAACACTTTATAATAACTTAATTAAGAACATCTACAAAAATTGCATTATATAATGCTTCACAGATCATTTCTGAATGTCTAATCAAGTTGTAAATTCTTGCCATAAATTAAAAACATCAGCCCAACACATGATACATTTCTGTAATACTGAAGATGTTACCTATCCATTTAAACAAGAAACAATTTCTCTTTCAGTCAGGACACTGAGTTACACCAGTTACTGACGGATTGGGGATTTCGCTTAGAAGCCAATCGCCTTCGAGATCTACAAAACAAGCCAATGGCATGAGAATGTCATGGGTCTGCGGAATTTGCATAGCGCAACTCCGCCGACCCTCGTGGGTATATAAGGAGCTGGGCTTCACTCTTGCATTATGTTTTTGCTTCGGAGCTGAGTGTTCACTTGCCTTCCTGAGCTTCTTTTGACTCTTCAAGATGAGCGTCTCTCCACAGTGTCAGTGAGTGTCAGCGTGTTCCAGGGAATTCCACATTCCTGTCTGATCTGTGCAGTGATCTAGCACAGTGTATGTGTTCTCCCTGGGTGCTTCAGCATTTCTGCAGTGCTTTCTCCTCTCTAAAAGAGCTGCATGTTGCACGTCTTTTTCAAGATGTTTCGCCCGTGCATTGTTTCTGTGTGCGGTCGGCTGGTTAGTCAGTCTGACGGGCATGAGTGCTGTTTGGATGAGTCATGTTCCCACTGTGTTTCACGGTGATTGAGACTCCATGATCTTCATACAGGAGGGATGGTCCCCTCTACCACACCCTAATCTACTTTCTCCACGAGAGGCAGTACTTTGGCTGGTGGTCAGGTGATCTGAGGGTGTCGGTGTAGGCCAACCCGATGAATATTCCTCAGGCCACACCCCCCTCTAGCCACACTCCCCTCTAGCACACTGCAACCCGTGGTGTTGCCAGGTGAAGGCACTGGTGTTTCCCATCCTGGGTCCAGCGTCTCATTCAGAGCACTGGCGGATGACACCATGTCGATCGCCACATCACAAGGTGGGCTGGATTCCTCTGAAGATGATGATTTGGCTGCGCTGCCTCCTTTGGGAGTGCCAGCATTGCCCGAGTTTGATCCGGAGCTCACAGCCATGCTTTCCCGGGCAGCTGCGAGCATCGGGCTTGAGTGGAACTCTCCACCATGTCCCGAGCGTTCAAGGCTGGATGATTGGTATCTGGGGGCGGCCTGTGCTGAGAGTACCTGCATAAGAAGTGCATAACATTTACATTTAGTCATTTAGCAGACGCTTTTATCCAAAGCGACTTACAGTCAAGGGCAACAATATGCAAGTGCTGTAACAAGTCTCAGTTAATCTAGCACAGAACACATTTTTTTTATGAATACACAAACAAAAAACGAATAGAGTGATAAGTGCTATTCTTTATTGGTCAGGTGCTCCTGGAAAAGATGCGTCTTAAGATATTTTTTGAAAACGGCTACTGACTCGTCTGCTCGAATTGAGAAATCGTGGAAGTCTCCATTGACTTTTTGCGATCACTCGGCAGCCTTTACTGCTCTCGACGATGGCGTGGTGAAAGGGTACACTGGGGTTCCCCCTGTTGAACATTCTGTTGCGATGCAACTGTGTCCTTAGAGCGCTTCAACATGGCGTGGTGACCCAAAGCACTCGTCCAAAGCTTGTGGGTCTATGTCTACTTTGGTGGTGGAAACCTACAGAGCCACGGGCCAGGCCGCATCTGCCTTGCATGCTATGGCCATCCTTTAAGTCTATCAGGAGAAGGTGCTCAGAAACATGCATAAGGGCAATGCTGACCCCACACTTGTGCAAGAGCTGCATGCGACTACCGACCTCGCACTACGGGCGGTGACGGTTACTGCACGCTCTCTCGGTCAGGTGATGTCCACTGCCATGGTCCAGGAATGTCATCTATGGCTCAACCTGGCAGATATGCAGGAGGCTGAGCGAACACGTTTCCTCAACTCCCCTATCTCCCAGGCTGGGCTATTCGGCGGGGTAGTCGAGGACTTTGCCCAACAGTTCTCGGCCTCCCAAAAGCAAACTGAGGCGATTAAATATATTCTGCCCTCCTGCGGCTCCCGCCCAGCCCCAGCAGCAGCTTACACCCGGGCCAGCAATCTGGAGGTCGCAGGAAGGCCGCTAAGCTCGTAGGTGAATACAGCTCTTTCTCAGTAGATGGTGAGCCGGGGGAGAATATTTTGTTTTCCCTTAATGAAAGAGCTGTCTTGTTCACTTTCGAGTCCCAAGAGGGCGCACAGCCTCGCCACTCTCAGCCCCCTCTGTCGCCAGCCCCCTGTGAGACGTGAAACGCTGGTCCTTCCCTGGTCTCCTCTGTCAGGGCGCGGAATTCGACCCTGCCCGCAACTCGGGACGCGGTCATTCCGCTGTCATCAGTGCAAAGATCAACACCCTACTGGCGAAGGGTGAGGTCGAGATCATCCCTCCAACCGAGATGAAGTCCGGCTTCTACAGCCCTTACTTCATTGTACCAAAGAAAAGCGGTGGGTTACGACCAATCCTGGACCTGCGCATCTTGAACTAAACCAGGCTTCCATTCAAGATGTTGACAGCCAAATGCATTTTCAAATGCGTTCATCCATCGGATTGGTTTGCAGCGATCAACCTGAAGGATGCATAATTTCATGTCTCCATTCTTCCTTGACAGACCATTTCTACGGTTTGCCTTCGAGGGGCAGGCATACCAGTACACGGTTCTCCCATTCGGGTTAGCCCTGTCTCCTCGCGTCTTCACGAAAGTTGTTGAGGCAGCCCCTGTGCCTCTCAGGCAACACAGGGGACCTGGTGCTTTGGCACCTCACCCGCTTGGGCATTCGGGGCAACTGGGAAAAGAGCAAACTCTCCCCAGTGCAGAGGATCTCTTTTCTCGGTATGGAAATCGACTCGGTCACCATGTACGCAAAGCCTGCAAGCATGCACAGTCACTGCTGACTTGCCTTCATCAATTTGAGGGCAAGGGTGTGGTTTCACTGGAGTTATTTCAGAGGTTCCTGGGGCATATAGCATCTGCAGCTGTGGTAACGCCACTCAGATTGCTGCATATGAGACCGCTTCAGCACTGGCTTCGCGAGAGTCCCGAGATGGGCATGGCAACAAGGCATACTCCAGATCCCAGTCACTCGGGCCTGCGGCCAAACCTTCACCCCGTGTTCGAACCTCACTTTTCTACAGGCCGGAGTGCCCTGAGAACGAGTTTCCAGGCATGTTGTTGTATCAACAGATGCCTCTACCACAGGCTAGGGTGCCATGTGCAATGGACATGCTGCCGCGGGCTCCTGGAAAGGACCCCAGCGCTTATGTCAATTGCCTTGAGTTGCTGGCCGTACGTCGTGCCCTGCACCGCTTTTGAGCCCTGCTGAAGGACAAACACGTACTTGTCCATTCAGACAACATGGCGACAGTAGCGTACATCAACCGACAAGGTGGTCTATGCTCCTGCTGGATGTCGCAACTCGCCCACCATCTCCTCCTATGGAATCAGAAGCATCTGAGGTCACTTCGTGCCGTTCACATCCCGGAAGACCTGAATCGTGCAGCCGACGAGCTCTCACGGTTTCAGCCACTTCTGGTGGAATGGAGACTCCATCCCCAGACGGATCAGCTGATTTGGGAACAGTTCGGTGATGCACAGATAGATCTGTTTGCCTCCCACGACTCTTCCCATTGTACGGATGCACTAGCACACAGCTGGCCGTGGGGCCCATGCAAATATGCGTTTCCCCCAGTGAGCCTTCTCGCACAGGTTCTGTGCAAGATCAGGGAGGACAGGGAGCAGGTCCTTTTGGTCACCCCGTATTGGCCTGGCTGGACCTGGTTCTCCAAACTCATACTCTTTGCGACAGCCCCTCCCTGGTCGATTCGTCTGAGGAAGAACCTCCTTACTCAGAGATGGGGCACCCTATGGCACCCATGTCCCGATCTATGGAACCTACGCGTGTGGGCCCTGGATGGGATGCGGCAGGTTTGAGTACCCTACCACCTCCGGTGGTGGCTACCATCACCTTGTCTACAAGACAGGCCTATGCATTGAAGTGGAACCTTTTTATCACCTGGTGCTCTTCTCGCTAAGAAGACACCAGGAAATGGCCGATTGGGTCCATGCTCTCTTAATTTCCCTGGCTTCCATCAAGGGGGTAGGGGACCTGCAGGCATTTTTGGTTGATGAAGTGTGCCTGGAATTTGGGCTGGCTAACTCTCATGTGATCCTGAGACCCCGGCCTGGATATGTGCCCAAGGTTCCCACCACTCCTTTCAGGGATCAGGTGGTGAACCTGCAAGTGCTACCTTTGGAGGCAGACCCAGCCTTGGCACTGCTTTGTCCAGTACACGCCCTTACGTAGACAGGACGCAGTGTTTCAGGACCTCAGAACAGCTCTTTGTCTGTTACGGAGGGAAGCAGAAAGGGAAGGCTCTCTCCAGAGGTTGTCTCACTGGATAGTGGATGCCATTGTACTGACATACCAGGTTCAGGGCCTGTCATGCCCCCTAGGTGTCAAGGCACACTCCACCAGGAGTGTATCCTCCTTTCTAAACTGAGCCAAAATCTAAAACCATGGTAATATTTGGGTGATTGGGACAGCACATCTTATCATTGATTTAGGCTAGTACTGTCAGCATATTTATTACACAAGTTAGTTCATTTGCTATAATTTCATATGCAAGATTTCCTTTTTTTTCTTTCACCATGTTTTTGTTCAACTTTATTTCTCATGTTTATTGATTCATCCACAATTTATACAGCACAGGAGTAAAGAAGGCTTGAACTCTAAAAGTCATTGAAAAGTGTTAAGCAGAAAAAAAAAAAAATGGTTCAGGTCCTAAATTTATAAAAATAAATAAATAAATGTATATAAACATTTTGGACATATTCATGTTTCCATCAAAAGTTTGTGTAAAATAGTAGTTATGACAATTCTATGACCTTATTATTAAAACTAGCAAAAGCTTGTCATTTCCCCACTTCATGCATTTCAGGGTCAACTTCCTGTTTGATGCCTGCTCCGCCCACCTATATATTTCACACCAATGAGGGGATCCAATTTTGATTATGTGTTCTCACGGCTTTATTTCTTTAAAAAAAAGAATAGATAATAATGAACGTGACGTCACCTCCGGCCGGAGTGACTCAGTTATGCCCACTGAGTGATAAAAATACTGAGCGGAAGCATTGGTTTTCAGCGTAATTGCCGCAAAAAAACACACAAAACACATCAAAAACAGGTACATTTTACAGACTGCCAAAAGCTACAGGAAAAAAAGATGTAGATGGATCACTGCAATTCACAAAAACAACTGGACAAAACATGGATTTGCAGTTATCATTTTGTGTCAGTGTTGAATTTTGGGGAAATTATACCTATATTGTATTGAGATATATATATATATATATATATATATATATATATATATATATATATATATATATATATATATATATATATATATATATATATTTGTATTGATAACTCATCAATTAAATACTTGTACTTACCATCTTATATTCTGCATGATTGGATTTTTTAAATAAGCACTGACAAAATCTATACAAATTTTAGGGCTGGATGAAATTACTATATAAATATACATGAAGAGTTCAGATGCAAAAGCCTCTAAGTCCGTCTGACGTTTTAATTTAAAATAAGCATTTTTGTCAGGCTTCTATGTATAGGTTTCTACCTAAGTACCGGTACTTCTGAATGGGCTAAGGCTGGGATTTAGTGGGTTTGAAGTGAAAATATTTTATGAACGTATACTATATGCGGACAGCATTCACTCAGTATCGTTATCTAATTTTTGGCCGAAGTGGCTTTTAGAGGAGCTTTTGCATCTGAACTCTTCACACACACACACACACACACACACACACACACACACACACACACACACACACACATATATATATATATATATATATATATATATATATATATATATATATATATATATATATATATATATATATATATATATATATAACATTGATATTTGATCACCCAGATTTAGACCTACCTATATTGTATTTATATAAAGCATTCACAGGCAAATTTGCTTTATGTATCTTATTTCCCGGTGTTGAAATCAGGCTCATACAAATGTCAGGAAACATGATTCCTAGCTGTATGTCAGTATCAGTGAATCACTGGATGTTGGATAAGATGTAAGGGAACACTATATGGAGTACAAACTTTAGTTTAAACTGATAATCGTTTGCATTTTCACAGTTTCCCCTATTAAATCCAGCTCTTTTTGGCTGAAAGTGCGTGTGCCGGCGGAAAAGTTACATCAATGCATATACACTTACCTAAAGGATTATTAGGAACACCATACTAATACTGTGTTTGACCCCCTTTCGCATTCAGAACAACCTTAATTCTACGTGGCATTGATTCAACAAGGTGCTGAAAGCATTCTTTAGAAATGTTGGCCCATATTGATAGGATAGCGTCTTGCAGTTGATGGAGATTTGTGGGATGCACATCCAGGGCACAAAGCTCCCGTTCCACCACATCCCAAAGATGCTCTATTGGGTTGAGATCTGGTGACTGTGGGGGCCATTTTAGTACAGTGAACTCATTGTCATGTTCAAGAAACCAATTTGAAATGATTCGAGCTTTGTGACATGGTGCATTATCCTGCTGGAAGTAGCCATCAGAGAATGGGTACATGGTGGTCATAAAGGGATGGGCATGGTCAGAAACAATGCTCAGATAGGCCATGGCATTTAAACGATGCCCAATTGGCACTAAGGGGCCTAAAGTGTGCCAAGAAAACATCCCCCACACCATTACACCACCACCAGCCTGCACAGTGGTTACAAGGCATGATGGACCCATGTTCTCATTCTGTTTACACCAAATTCTGACTCTACCATCTGAATGTCTCAACAGAAATCGAGACTCATCAGACCAGGCAACATTTTTCCAGTCTTCAACTGTCCAATTTTGGTGAGCTCGTGCAAACACTAACCTCTTTTTCCTATTTGTAGTGGAGATGAGTGGTACCCGGTGGGGTCTTCTGCTGTTGTAGCCCATCCGCCTCAAGGTTGTGCGTGTTGTGGCTTCACAAATGCTTTGCTGCATACCTCGGTTGTAACGAGTGGTTATTTCAGTCAAAGTTGCTCTTCTATCTGCTTAAATCAGTCGGCCCATTCTCCTCTGACCTCTAGCATCAACAAGGCATTTTCTCCCACAGGACTGCCGCATACTGGATGTTTTTCCCTTTTCACACCATTCTTTGTAAACCCTAGAAATGGTTGTGCGTGAAAATCCCAGTAACTGAGCAGATTGTGAAATATTCAGACCGAGATTGTCTTGACCAGGACCACACCCCTAAATGCATTGAAGAAACTGCCATGTGATTGGTTGATTAGATAATTGCATTAATGAGAAATTGAACAGGTGTTCCTAATAATCCTTTAGGTGAGTGTATATATAGATACTTCAATTAACATATTTCTGAGCTATAAAATAATAATACAGAAAAATATGTTCCCGAGGTGGCAAAATAACTTCACACCTGATTTGAGCTCTCGAATAAAAAAAATAAAAATAAAAAAAACAGTGCTAAATGAAGGCCCGTGAGCTGAACAACACTGCTTGCTGTTTACTTCATTGAACACACCTCCATTAAAGTGAAAGCGAATGAAAGGTTATCACAGGTGACAGGTATTAGTTGGCTCTGGGTAATCACACAGACAGGTGGAGTGTGCTGATTTAGAAGAGAGATTCATCCTTGAATACACGTCACCCTCAGCCCATTGTGAGTTTGCTGGAGGCTGTCACGTCTTCATAATTGACCTGTCTGTCTCTCTGACATCAGTGAGTGGACCCCACAGTGTTTGATAATAGGGATGTGTGTGTGTGTATACAGTCTCTCTCTTGGAGTGAACCTCACAGTGTCCTCCTGCAACATTTAAGAAAATGTATATTTTTATTCAAAATTATGAGTCCACTGTTATTTTAAATAAATAAATAAATAAACACACACCAATGAGCCAAAACATTATGACTGTTGGTCCGCCGGGTGCTGCGAAAACAGCGCCAACCTGCCGAGGCATGGACTCAAGACCCCTGAAGGTGTGCTGTGATATCTGGCACCAAGATGTTAGAAGAAGATATTTC